>VZTU01020664.1:159229-197025 GCA_013400835.1 Zapornia atra | reverse complement strand
CGCCTGCGCAGCCTGGCGGCGGTCGGGTCTCGCCTCCCCCCAGCAAACGCAGCGAGCCCTGGCGTGCCCCGGCCGCCGCCCCGCACGGGCCAGCCCCGCTTCCCCTCCCGCTCTGGTCCCCTGGGCGAGCGCCGGCCCCCGCGGCCCGGTACCCGGGCAGCTGACACGCTGCTCTCGGCCCTGACACGCTGCTCTGGTGTTTAAGCAGCACCAGAGAGGAGGCAGAGTCACCCCGGGCCGAGCCCTGACCGCCCGGAGCCCCGTGCCCCACATCTCCCCGCCGGGACACGAGCCGAGCTGCTGCTGCCTTGCGGGTCACTGCGGGGATGGGTAACTGCCCCTGTCAGCGCCCGAGCAGGCTGATGCAACAGGACGGATGCCTGATGCAGCCCAGATCAGGCCTCCTGTCTCCTTGTACGCGGCAGACAGTAACTGTGATTAATGGCAGGGGAGAGGAGACCGAAGGGGACCCTGGGCTCCAGCAGACGCTGCGGCTCACCAAGGCAGCACCTGTAATTACTTCCTTTCCTGGGGGGTGACATGGGGTGTCATCCACTGTCCCCTTCATAAACACAAGTACCTTGCAGGAAAAACCCCAATGCAACGGGCAGCAGATTCCGCAGAGACAGCCCCATTCCCTGTGCAAACCCTGTGCTGTCCAGGTTCCTTAGGGAACCAGTTCCTCAACTGTCCCCTCCAGTTTGGCCACTGCCCACCTGTATGAACTCTTGCCACCGCTGCCTCAGCTGAAAAGCCATTTTGGTGCCCGAGGTCACTCAGGGAGCGCTGGGGAAGCCTCTGCTTCTTCTACAAAATGGAATAGGCTCAGTTAAAACACACAGCAATTCCCAAAGGCCCCAAACAGCTCAAGTTTTAGAATGTAAAACACAGAAGGGTCCCAGTTCCAAAAAGCCATTGATTTAAGCAGCTGATACAAGAGGACAAAACCAGCGTGAGAACACCGATGGGAGCAAGGGTCTGTCCCGGGCAGGACCTGGGGTCTGACTGGCCAGAAGCAGCAGCCTACCAAAGAGCAGCAGGACGTCAGACACAGCCCTTCCCAGAGGGGCTCTGAAGGGCTCCCTCCCTTTGGTGCTCAGGATTTCCCAAACCAAGCACCGTATCTCCACACTTAAACCAAGGGATGGGGAAGGAAAAGCCAATGGCAAACCTTAGAAGAGGTGTAACAATTATATATACCTTATTGGCACTTCAAAAACCCAATCAACAAACGTGAGTGAAAACTCCAGCCCTCGTGCCAGAGGCTGGCAGCCCCCAAAGCCGCGGCCGGTACAGGGGATGAGCACCAGGGGCCGGGGCTGCAGAGGCCCCTTCTAGAAGCATGCGGTGCGAGCTTGGCACAAAGCACTGGGCCTGCCAGGCTGCTGAGTTACAATCCTGGCTTCTCCAAGCCAGTTCCTTCTCCCATGACACCTAATGCAATTTCCCTGGTAGCCACAGCTCTGGAACGAGTCGGGGAAGCAAGCAGCTTGTGGTCAGACAGACAGACACTTTTACCAGGATGTTCAGGAAAAGAAACTCCATCCCTTGTCTTTGAGATGAGATAAATTCAAGTTCCAATTAAAGCCACAAAGGGACAAGAACTCTGATAAGGATTACACTTTTTTGGTGATAGGTTACCAGTCTTGGAGTACTTCTGGCTTGCCTGGAGCAAGTGATGTTAGCGGTCATAGTTTCTAGGAGTTATGAATAAACAGTCTCCTGCAGACTGGGGAAACCATACCACGGGACCTAAAGGATTTAGGGAAGGAGGACAAACAGTTCCCCAGGTGCCTTTGTTTCTGGTGACACCTTGTTAAAAGGATGCAGGAAAACTAGAGACAGTGCAGAGTCATAAAAATTACTTGAGAACTGAAGTAACTGCCTCAGAACGAGAGACTTAAGGAGCTCAATCTGTTTAGTTTATTAAAAAGATCAAGAGATGGCTTGATTACGATGTATAAGTACCTTCAAAGGGAGAAAATACCAGGTCCTAAAGGGCTCTTTAATCTAGCTGAGAAAGGCATAACAAGAACCAATTGCTGGAAGCTGAAGCTAGACCAGTTTAAATTAGAAATAAGGCACAGTTTTATAGTGAGAATGATTAGACATTAAAAAGCCCTACCCTATCAAAGGAAGGAGGATCCTTCATCTTCTAATATCTTCAAATCAAGACAGGATAGGTTTCAGTACAGTAAGCTTGAGTTTAAAAAAAAAAGGCTCAATACAAGGGTAATTGAGTGATATTTAATGACTTATCATAGGTAAGGAAAGCTGCAACATCTTAATTTGGAACGGAGGCTTGAAATCTGGCAGCACACAGCTTTGGCAACAGGTAGGTGCTGTTTGTGCCGAGTGGGAAGCACTGCCTAGGTCTGGCTGTGGCACCAGCCGCAGAGAAACACCCGATCGAGACCTGACAGTGTAAAACTGATACCACGTTCCCTTAGGTAGTGTGTTCCATGTCACAAGTCAGCTTCGGGCTCACCCGAGCTGTGGCACTGTCACTCTAGACAAGCCTGCCCCAGTCCAGGGCCACGGGTATGAAGCCGAAATTCTACCTGCTGTAAATGAAGGTCTGCAGTGATGAATGGACTGGGTTCCCTCGCTGGAACCTGCTGTGCCTTATCCCCTTTGCCAGGATGGATGCTCCAGGGTTGTGGCTGCTTCACTCAAACTTGGCCTGGAGATTCCATGTGAAGCCAGATCAATACGGGAAGCCAGGCTGCCAGGAAGCACGGTAGCACATCCGTGGCTAGGAAGGAGCAGAGAGACAGGACAGCAGAAGACCAGGCAGGATTTACTGTATTACTTAACTATGGAGCAGTTGCAAATTTAGGCAAGGCTAAAATGCACCCTAGTGTACATGAGTTTCTGCACTCCTGTGGTGATTCAGGGAGTACAGAACTCCCCAGCAGCACTGCCAAGGGTTTTTTTCATGCCTTTGTATCTTTACATCAGACTCCCTCTTAAAAGGTTAATATCAGTCTTCAGGATTCTCTTTGTGAAAGAGCTTTTGTGCCATGGCCACCATCCTCATCTTCCTCTGAAGATCTAGGTCAGCGGTCTCTAAAGTTTTTTGATTGAGCACCCCATGACTAAAAAAGAATGTTAAGCATATGCACCCCAGTATGCAGGTATTTATAAAATTATATATATATACTACACATGCACATAAGACATTTTTAAAAGTTTAATGATGAAATCAGCTTTAGTTTAAATTTTTAAAATTGATTTATTACCTGTACAAGAATATTTTCTCCCTGTACTGCAGTGGGCTGTCTCGTGCACCCCACCTTGGAGACCACTGATCTAGATCCACGAGGGACCCTGCAAGGACAACCATCTTTCTGAATTCTTCTCAAGAGTGACGTGCAGCTGTCCCTGATTCCCTGAAGGGAAAGTGGCTGAGCGTAAAGCCTTGGTGATGTGATAAAGGGGACTGACAACACTGCCTCGCAAGGAGCGAAAATGGGGCAAGACCTGACCCACCACTACCCTGCAGAAGGCTCCCAGGAGCCGAGCAGCACGGCCACGCTCTCAGGTAAGAATCTAAATAAAACCTGCTGCTAGGACAATAGTCCTGACCCAGGAGCCAGCGATGAAGGCAATTGCAGAGAGAGGCTCAATAAATACTCAGAAGTTCTTTTGTGCTGAGCACGATAGAAGATGTGGAGCAGTGCCAAAGAAACACTTGGTGCTAGAGCCAAACCATCAGTCTGCCTCAGCTCTGGCAGCAACCGACTCCTGAAAGCCAGTTGCTGAAGGTGAAAAAGAATGGGACCACTTCCAAGTCTACCACTTAGGCTTATCACCAGACAACCAGAGCCAGGGCTTTCTGAAGCAGTGCCAGGCAACCAGACTCAACACTGGAGCTTCTGAAGCAAGCCTTAGGGGCTGGAAAGCCTCCACCCAAGTACCTGTGAGTTAGGACATAGAGCCAGATCAAGACCACCTGTCCCCATTTTCTCTGCAGGCTGGTTCTAGGGACACTCACTGGATGGAGGGGTGTATGACCATAGCGTTATCCATGAAGACTCATTGCTACAAGATTCAGACAGAACTTCACTTGAGAGAGAAGCCCACACTTAGCATGACCATAGCACGCTCCCTCAGTGACTGTGCACCTGGTTTCTTCCACCAAGAGAGAACCTGAGCATCAATGGATCAAGGGGAAACTTTGAAATACATCGTGGTTGTGCCTGGCTTTGCTGCAGTCTGAAATGTTTGCTAGGCACATGACAATTCCCTTTCCAGGGCTGAACTGTTCTACATCTTCTAATCCAATTTCAGTTGACTCAGTCAATGGACTTTCCATCATTTCCTTCATGCTCCTATCATGATGGGTCTCATAAATCTTGCTAATGGAGGATATTACCTGATATCTGAGATACATTTTCCTTCTCGTATTATGATCACAATACATTTCATTTGCATTCCTTATGCCCTGTCCAAAGCAATTCTTCTCTATGGTTTCTGTTTATGCTCTTCACATGCTTGTGGACAAGTACAGCCCTCTTCATTTATTTTACAGAGTTAAACAAATCTAATTATTTTCGTATTTCTTCATAAATCATTACTTCTAGCCCTTAAAAGCAGCTTTACTCAGAAAAATTATTTCAGAAATGGTGTTGCCCAGGCTCCACATTCACTATTCTCACAGCAACTCTTCCATCATTTTTCTGACTGCCAGGGCTTTGCACTAATTCCACAATCCTTTAATTTATATTTTGTTTTGTTGTCTGTGTGCTCTACAGAGTAGCACAGGGAAACCTCAGGTTTGTAGTGTCAACCTGACGCATTCTCATTCTTCACACCACTCAGCTTCCCCTGAATTTACTCTTCCTATCCTGCCCACAAAAATTAATAAACAACATCTGGGACATTTCCATACAGTTCAATGGGATTCTGTGACACCACCTCTATTTCTGTGCATATTAAACAATATAATCCTTGATCAGAAGCTATGGTAAGAACCTCTTAGTTATCTTTTGTGTGGCAGCTACTCCATCCCAGGTGTTCAAACCCCCAAACTCTTCCTGTAGGCGCAGACCCCGTGGGCTCCATGGGGTGGTTCTATGTGCTGAGCAGGCTTCAATTCTGCTGGAGATACGCTACCAGAATAACTCCAGCCCGGCTGAACCAAGCTTGCAGGAGCAGCAACCCCTGAGCAAGGCACCATTTCACAGAGCAGTGACTGTGCCTCACTGGTAACCAGGCAAAATAACCCTCTCCAGCGATGCTGTACTACACAGGTGGCCTTGAACCCCCGCTCAGAGGGGAGGAAGAGGGAGCAGGAGTGCCTTGCATGGGTTCTGCGATCCCTTGCTCTCTCAGCAGTTTATTAGCCCCCAAATTAATTCTCCATGTTTGGGAAAAAAAAAGCATAATTAATTTCTTTAACATAAAGGACACATATTATACACAGAACTGGTTTCCTATTTATAGTCATCTTTTCTAAGTATTCTATTACCATGCCACGTTTCGAAATGTCTTCATTACTTATGAATAGGCTATCTGCTGCTCTGTTTTTTTTCCCCTTTGTAAATGCCCATTTATGAAATCAGTTCAGTGGCTCATCCATTTTAGATTACTGGTTGACTCTCCTTTTAGTAATGATTTCTTTACTCTTCCCCCCCCCACACACACTGTAAGCCATTTCTTACTTCTTTTTATTTCTCTGCAGAATTTACTCAGCCTTCTTTATTACTGCCCCCCCTCTCTACATCGTAAATAATCCTAAATATTCTGATTTTTGCCCTATTTCCTTTCATCATTTCAAGTAAAGGCACCTTTGTACCATCAAATCTTTGAGCTACATCAATCACTTCTCGTGTCTTGTATCACCCTTTATCAGAGGCATTAGCTGTGATGTGCTTATGAGATATTTAAGTCCTTGCCTGTTTTTCTCTCTACTCGTGCTTGTTTTATTTTAAAATATTTCTTGCACCTATTTCTATTTCACCAGTTGCTTAGTCCCTTGAAATTTATCAGAATTTTGAATAGTCTGATGTTTCCCCTTCTGTGCAACTCCCCCACGTACACCTGGAACAGCATGTTCAGGAGCTCAGTGTCCAAGGGCATCACAGAGCCGCTGTGCCTCCGGACGGACCCCACAGGCTCGGAGGCAGAGCTGTGGATCCACAGGCAAGTTTTCTCTCTTTTCACTTCCCCTTTGCAAGCAGCCCAGCAAAGGAAATTAGTGCTGATGTTCTGCTTCCATTTGGAGCCATTACTCAAGAAGTCCTACTGATGGAGATTTGGAAGAGCAAGAAAACCAGGAGATTCACGTTAACTACCAAGGTCCAGACAGACATCAACACCTACCCTTAAACTTAGGATTAAGGTCATTTTATCACGTTCCACCTCAGATTCCTCAGGCAACACCTAAGTCTTCACCAAGTTCTGAGGAGGTTGGGGCTGAGAAGGGTCTGCCCTGCTCAAGATCATCTGAAACACGTCTTGTCCGTCTCCGCGCAGTGAAACGTGTGCCGTGTGCTTCCAGGGGTTCCTCCCAGAGCCTGCTGTCGTGTTGTATCAACACACAGTGCTTATCAAGTGTTGATGCAACAGCCCAAAGGAACATGTGCAAGTTGACTCGAGAAGGAATCAGGAGGAAGACCTGAGGGAGTTGAATACAGACCCCAGAACAGTTTGGTTATTAGAAACACTCTTCCGATGCCAAACGCATCTGAGGAACGAAAAGCCCCACGTGCACTTGGAAAGGAACAAAAGAGCATAAAAGAAACGCAACACCGATTGCAAGGACTGTCAGCAGAGTCAGCCAGGCAGGAAAGGGGGTGTCAGGCAAACCGGGTATCTTCACTACAGTGTTGTCAGAAGTACTGGTACCTCAGTATGGTGGGATGGCAAGAGCTGGGGAGAGAGGGGGATTTTTAACAGAAATGTACATCCTCATACCCATGAGCACGGGGTGGCACTTCTAGTAACAGATGAACCAGATATTTTCATTTACAGACAGAAAAAACCCTCTTGCAAATTTAAATAAATTACAGAACTTTAAAAAAGGTCCCTTAAGAGGCAAAGTAACTGGTGCCTGGGCTTGAGGAGCTTCTGGCTGGTCGTGCCAAAGGACAGCAAGACAACACACTAGTTAAGAGTTCCTGAGGAATAAATTTTGACTAAGTTTGTCAAGATTAAAAAGAAAAATCCATCTAAAGCTGAGATGACGATGTGTGTACGAACAGAGCCCAGGATCCTTGGGGAGGTGGTCTGTATTACTTCCCATGGTAAAATTCCTGCCCTGAAAGCAACACCACAATGAAAAAGCACCAAAGTTGCAGTTTATTATGCCTCAGTGATCTCTGGAGTAAATCTGCTTAGTCTGCAAACCAAAGGAGGATTTTCCCACCTTCTAGCTATGAAAATCTGAAACTAATTCTGTGTTCTCTGGCCACTCATAATACAGGCTCTACAATCAAAACATAATTAACAACATTGCTGCTGCTAATGAATAAGCTAGAAAAGAATCTACCTCACTCTTATCTACCATTAATTTTCCAAGGAGAAAGGGAGAGAGGAAGGCAAGAATGACAAAGTAATATTTTGAGGTCAAAGCAAGCAATTGCAACACCGCTGCGTAAGGCAGTCGCTTCCTAAGGACTGTTAGCAGTGATTAGAGGAAGAACCTCACCAAGAGTAAAAATAAAGGTCCATCCACCTTTCAGACCTTCCTGGTTTTAAACTGGACAAAGAGGTCTCTGTCCTTGCTGATTATTACCCGTGTCTCGTTCCTGAAGCCAAATGATGTGCTTGTGGCAGCGAGTTCAGCATCCCCAGCAGCAGTGGCAGAGAATATGCTTGAAAACCAGGGTCAAAGGAATGGGGATTGATGATGCTGTTACCAACATCTGCAAACCAGCTCCAGATCCTTTCACAGCTGGATATATGAACAAATTGGCACAGGCAGCCCAACAAGTAGAAACAGCTTAGAAAATGTTTCCTATTCACACTCGGACTTTTTTTTTTATCATTATTTCTAAGTAATAGTGGCTACAGGAAGTTACATAACCTTGCTCCATTTTTTCCATTACTTCTTCCTCAGTTTTGTCTACAAATTCAACCTCTTCTGTCCCCACAGAAATCCAAAAAACAAAGCACAACCCTCCTCCCCCAAACAAAAGCAAAATACCTTCTCCTCTCCTTTAGAGCAGCACAAGCTATTCTCAACATCAGGTCAATAACAACAAAACTAGGAGAAAGCTTTTCAATATTAATTTTTTAAGCTAGTCCAATTAAAGATAACACCTTCAATCTCCCTTATGCTGCATTTTCCAAACATTTTAAAACATTGGGTACAAACTGCTGATCACGAAAGAAGCTGAAAGCTGCTAAGCCCTGCCAGGAGTAGAAACTTTGTCCCTAAGGAATTGGCTAGCAATTGGCCACGTGATCCAGTAAGTTACACCAACCTTTGTCCTATTCCAAGGGCTTCTTTTAATCCAATTGTTTAGATACAGCTTGACATTATTATCCCAGATCTCATTACCACATTGCAGAAGAACAGACTGTAAGTCCTGAGTCAAGAATAAAGAACAGGCTGCAGAACGTGTGTCGGCCATGCAGAAACCTCTACCTACAGAAACGCATCTTTACCTGGAGCAGAGGGTGGGCAAGAGAATGATGGGGGGAAAAAAAAATGCCAGTACACTATCAGGAAGCTATCAGAAGAAATGCCAAAGCTCCTCTCCTCCTCCAGACCCTTGCGCGTGCCCATGTCAACGGTGGGGTATCAAAGCCCTGCTCAGACCTGTTTCCTTCTGCTGCAGCTACAGACAGACGTGCACCATGAAAGACCTTACTAATAGCTCCTCCACTTTCAGTGGTCCCTCAAGCAATTATTTGTTGTCCCCAGGTTATTACATTTACATTTCTAACTGCTAAAGCATTGTCTAGAGCTATCTTCCATCTCTTTGGTTCAGGGGGTAAGCTCAGTATTTTCTCTTCCTGAATAATTTGAGTTGCAATCAAATTTAACAGGACAGCAGCAGATGAGATAAAAATCTCAGTGTGTTGGTAACTGTGAACACCGTTCCTTAGAATTACTGCCTCAAACAACGGCTCCTTACCACCTGACTCTCAACCACACAAAGCACTGCATAAAGTGTATTTATGGCTTTGGCCTTTACGGTGAATTCCATGAATTTTACTAGGTGTTGTTAAAAAGTATTTCCTTTTCGTTGTGTAAACCAGTTGTCTTCTGTGAGCTCCTGCATTAAACAGAAAGGGTTGTTACCTGTTCACTGCCCTCACGTGCAGGACCCAGCGCTCAGCAAGCTCTGCCCTGGCCGTGTGCTGGAGCAGCTCACGCGCCGGCCCCGTCCCTGTGCTCAGTGACAGATTCCCCTGGGTGGAGGGTACCAAACCACTGTCAGTGCCATCAGCCACACTCACAAAACCCTGGGAATTCTGAAGATGAGGAGAGAAGATCAGTGTACACATTCACAGTGAAAGCAACTGTCCCCTTACAGCTTTTGGGTGTTGCCAGATTCACTCCAGGAACGACTCCAAGCTGCATCTGTCCACACACGTTGCTTACAGGAGGCAAAGCAGCAGTGCCAAGGGGCTCCTTGCAGAGCCCAAATGCTTCTACACTGGCGGGGTGCTGGCACCTGCAGCCAATGCAGAGGTGTGAGGAGCCCCAGGACCCATCCTGGATGCTGCTGAGCAGCTCTGTGTGGGCCAGCTCTGTGACCCTCAGGGCTGTTCCACCTCGACAGCCTGCAAAGGTGACCACGGCCTGTCGCCCTCTTTGCATGCTTCTAGGTGAAGCCTTCGGTCATTTGGCTATCAGAATAAAGAGCAGCTGTAACTGTTTGCAAGGCTGCTGCCACTGTGAACTGTCTTGATTCTGGGGCTCCTGCTTGGTAAACCTTGGCTGTAGTCCTCTGGAAAGTGACTCACATGACATCCAACCTGGACATTGACGTACCAGCCCCAACAGCAGAAGTAGTGATAAAAAAGCACACACAGATAAGTTCACTTGTTGGTCTAGATGAAATTAATATAAAAACCCAAATGCTTGCTGTAAATAATAAAGATATCAAAGCTTAGAGACAACATCCCACAGGCACGCAGCAGAAGTAGGAGTTCAGTGATGCTCTGGGAGAACTGTCACAGATGTCGTGTTTGTACCTCGGTGAGTGTATGAAAGGTGTAAAGTTACCCAGTATGGTGAGACCCCCTTCGCTTTCCTTCAGTAGGAGCACTCAAGAGAGCACAGCCGCAGCCCAGGCAATCCCACTCAGCCTATCCCCAGGGCTCCTCCCACGGCTGGCAGCCCAGGGACTCCCAGTCCTCAGGCTGGCAGGCACAGAAAGAGCAAAGCAGGACTGTTCAGGCACAGGATCGTCTCACTGCAACTGTGTTCTCAGCTTTGTAAGAGAAATAAACCTGTGTGACATATAAACCTCTAGGCTTCTAGAATAAGCCTGTGGCTTTCCTTTTAGAAAAGGCATCTAGTGTTTAAAGCGAGCCCAGTGAATCACACTGCTGGAAGTGCTTTCTCTTCACCTTGCTAATGAACCAAATTAAAGCTGCCCTGCAGATGGGCTGTCCTCGTGCCAGCAACCCCAGAGAAGTTTGGAAGTCTCAGGAACTGGAGTCAACCTCTTGCTGCTTGTTGCCAAGCTCCATGCAGCAGCTGGAGCTGCTGTTGAGTGCCAGGGGACATCTCACCTGGCAGTTGGGAGCCAGCAGCCCCACTATCAACAGGTAGGAAGCAGAATGGCTCCCTGGAACATCCAATAATCCAGTGTCATCAGTGAGATGACACCAAGGAGGAATGCTTTCTTCCAGCCATTGGCCAACAAAGCTTAAGACGCAGGAAAAATTACGGGTATCAAAAAGGATTCTTGAAGGTGATGCTCAGTTGAGCAGGACTGGAAGCTCAACCAAGCATCCCTTAAAGGCTGTAAGACAGGAAGCGAGGAGCCTTCTGAATACCTATCCATGCATCCTGAATCAGAGGAATCTTCTTTTTATTAGTCCTCAATGAATTATTTATCATTTTGAGTCACTGTTGAACCCACATAAACTCATAGCACCCACAGCTGCCACAGTTCTGCAGCTCTATAACACAGCATGAGAAAGCAGCACCGCCTTATGTCTGCCTTGACCCTGACCCCTTCTTCCGCCTGATGCTCACTAGGGCTTGGATTAGCACTCAGTGCATGATCGCCTCCTATTCATCGTCCCATGCAACTAATGGATTTGTACTTTGCTAGCACACCCTCTTCTGCACCCGTGGTCACCCATAAAATGTTCTCGGCCCTGAAATGAGAAATCCTCAAAATCAAAGCACCAAATCCCACTTAACAGCTCTGAAGCTGAGTTTGGGGCATAATTGCTGCTGTAGCTGTTGATAATCAATGCCACTGTCATTGATACTGGAGTGCAGGTTAGTTCAGGGTTAAGTACACTCTGCTAATGAGTACATATGATCTAACCCAAAACAAACGTGGGGGTTGCTAGCAAGAGTCTGATGATTCTTAACATCTGCCAACTGAGATTGAAGCAATGCCAAAAAATATGCCTGCTTATCCAGTGAATCCAGAACAGTTATGTTTGGGGGTTCTTTTCCTCGAGATTCATTTCCCTTCCTTGGGGATTGTGGCAAAATTAAGAGATGCAAAGCAAACAATAAGCACAGGAACGTGGAGGTCCTCAGCAGGACCTTAAAAAAATTCAAAACCAACTAAAATCCCAAACCACTTTCAAAAATGCCCTTGCTAGCAGGATTACAAACTGCATGTGTTTACCAGAAAGGGTGGGATAGCTCCATAATCCTGATGTTGATGGAAATGTGCCCTTGGCTGCTGAAGGGTGACGACCTTATGAAGGAATTTCTGTGAGGGAGGGGGCAGGAGCAACACGATTCTTCCCAGTTGTACCAAGACTCAAGTTCCCAGCAGCAGCTCTGCAGGGGGGAAGGAGTGCTGCTGGTTGTGGATGCTGTAGGAGTTCAAGCACATCATTTCCAGAGTAGCCAAGGAGGCATTCCAGTACAGCACGTCCAGGGCTGAGGAGGTGGACAGTGCCTGGAAGCCACCTCTGTGATCTGGATTCTCTTAAAGGCTGTGAGCTGATAGCCAGAATCAATGGGGCATCATGTGACTGAGAGAGAGCATAGCTTTTTGTAGGTGATAAGCATCAGAGTCGTGGGATGTCATGATTCAGGTGGGAGGTTATCCTATTTCCTCTCTTTTCTCAGGATCTGACATGTTATTTTTTCAGAAAGATGCAGAGACAGTGTCAAGATTTCTGGATCTTTCTGGCCCAAAACCCCAATCTGTGTCCCTGCAGGTATTGGTCACTGTCATCATGCTGGTGACTCTGGAGCAATCTGGAAGGCTCAGGCAGCTTCCAGTGGCCCACAAACAGTTACAGATTTGGTTGCAAAGGATAACTAAGTGTGCTACAAGGCCCTTAGCTGCTTGGCCAGTTAAAAGACCGTGACCAATCCCCACCTGTGTGTGGGGCTCACGCAGGTGGTGCAGCCCCAGTCCCCAGGGATGCTCAGGAACAAAGTGGCAGGCAGTACCAGAACCAGTGTCATGCAGGGTTAGGAGAGGACTTTCCTTTGTAAAGATCATTGGGGCTGCTGCTCTGGGGGCTGAGCTGTGCACCAGATTATCCCATTAGCCCTCCCGTGTGGGAAAAAAAGTACCTTTTCTTTTTTCAATAAAAGAACAAAGACCATTGATTTTTCTGTTTATAGAGAGAAGGGAAAAACAACTCGGGCAAAGTCCTCATTCTCTAGTACTTCTTTTGAATATGGTATGTGGTTTGTTTGTTTTGGGTTTTTTTTATTGCTGAAACAATTGCATCTCCAGCTATGAAGCCTGAGTTTTCTGTACCTCAGCCCTGTGTCAGTGCAGTGACTTCAGAGGTTTCTATGAGTTAGAGAAGTTTCTTTCTGGAAGAGGATGCTGGGTACCTGACACCTAACCGAAGGGAAGACAGGCTGCCAAGCTCTAGCACATTACCTGAGTTACACTATTGTTCATAGCTACCAAATATTTACGTGCAAAAGAAAAAAGAAACATCATTTCTGTTCATTCTGGGACGCACATGGAGTCACTGCAGCACCTGACTGACAGCAATTTTCCCTTATTACCCCATGAAGCAGCTACATGGTGCAAATTTTAGGTAAGAAGTGCTGAACAGTTCTGTCCAGTTACTGTGCAAGAGACCCGACAAAGCAGCAGATGATTTCGTAAGGTTCAGGCTCTCAACCTAAATCCACTAAGAAGTACAGCTCCAGCTGAGTAACTTTCCTTCCAGCAGCACAGTTACAGGACTAACTGCCAAAGATCCTCGTGGCAGTGTGCATGAGGCAGGCGGACTGGTCCCTGCACAACAGCAAAGGCACCGTGCAGCAGCAGCTGTGCTTCTGGAGAACAAAATGCATCATCATTTGCCAACAGCAGATCCAGCTGAGGACTGTGCTGCAAGGCATCCTGCTACCGAGACCGCTGTGCAGCTCAGGAATTGCAGGATTACTTAGGCTAAAGTTTAACTTAGGCTACCTAAATTCCTCACTGATTTGGGGAGCTTGCTCCCTCTGCAAAGGGGAGCACAGACACCGTAACTGTTTACTCCAGGATTAAAATCTGTTTGGTTTAGTCTGCCTGTGACTCACTAGCCACCTCTAAGATTCACCTGGATTATTTGTTACATGTATTGAGAAGTACACGTACTGAATAATCCTTTGAAGAGTCATCATGGAAGACTGCAGCTGGGTGAAGGGGGCTGCCAGTGCTGAGGGTTTTGTCGTTCCTCACCAGAGCAGTTTGCTCAAGCCCGGGGAGTTAACTCCACAGGGCAGTTTGTCTGCCCAACGCCAGCAGCACCGAGAAGACTTTTGTGCTATTGGTTTGGGATCAGGAATCCTCAAAAGCAGAAGACAGCAAAGAATAAAACCAAAGATGCTTGTCCTTAATGGATGAGCTCTAGTAGCAGTTGTTACAGATAACACGAACGTTTGTCCCTCATAATATGGGCTTTTCCCAGACAAACAGCGCAGGAACATACAGCTGCTGCCAGGTACAGCTTTACACTGGGGGGTTGGTTGGTTGGTTGTGTCCAGGTTGGCAGCACAGGAGGAGCAGGTGCGAAAGAACAACTCCTGATGCCCAGTCTCTTGCCTCCTATAAAAATAATAAAAACTTTCTCCTCCTGCCCCAAAAGCACCAGACAGAGGGATCTGAGAGACCTCTCAGGTCAACTGACAGCTGGAAGTTGCTTCTAGGCCTGAAGAGTATCGTACAGGTAAGGGAAGCCTGAAAGGAAGATACACATGTTCTTCATTCAGCCCACACACCATCCACCGTGATGTGAAAGACTCCAAACCTTCACAAGAGGTAGCTCTACCCAGATGTTGCCTCCACACAGCAACACAAATACTTTGTGTTAACCCAGCCCAACAACTGGAAAGCATAAGCCTGAGCTCCAAGATGGAGCGATGCTAACACGGTATGTCCTGCCTTTGTTTCGGTACCAAGGAAAAATGAGACGATCTGAAGCCAACTGGAACTTCTCAGCTCTTTAGACCTTCCTGGATGTTTTCAAATTCACCTTGACTCATCTCAGCACTGCCCACAGTAAAAGGACCAGCCCAACAAGCAAGGCTGTGCTCAGTCTGCAAGGAAGGCCCCAGATAATTCCCCCCTACAAAAACCCAGAGCCATAACAGAAGTTTATTTGGCAAGTGATTTTCTTCTGGCTGCCTAAAGTTCAGAGTGAGCAGCTGTCAAACCATCATTTTGCAATTGCAGAAGGAAGTTTGAGGAGATGGTTTTCTTCAGCTACAATAAAACTCTGTAGGTGACCAATACAAGTGTTGCTCTACATTGCTGCACATTAAATAGATGGTACCTGGATGAATAATACTTGCTGAAGTTCAACAACAGTTTAAGTTTAAGCAAAACCTAAAAGCAGATCAAAAGCTATGAGGTGGGGTAGGGGGGTCAGAACACCACAAACAATCCTGCTTTTCTGCATGATACACGTGAGAATAATTTGTGGCTGTTCCACAGATCTGTTAGTGATGAATCTGAAGAAACAAGCACTGTTTTGGTTAAGTTGTAAGAAATGTACCACATCTTTCACTGTCCAATAAGTTAGGAAACAAACTTCAAGACATGCTGCCAAGTAAGTCTGTGCAGAGCTACATCAGCAGTTTAACCAGGAGATCTGAGAAACATTCAGATGTTCAAGATACCAGGCATGGCCCATGCAGCATGAATGTGCATTTCTCCCTGGAGCCACTCAAACCTCTACTATGAAAAGTTCCAGTAGGCAAAAAAGTTAAAACCCACCCAAACAGACCTAAATAACAACCCACCACAGACCCAGTATCCTACCATCTGCTTAGTGCAATTAGTGCGACGGGGGTCTCGACTGTTGGGTGTTCTGTGTCAGCACAGTGTGCAATGGGAGCACACAGGGAGGGGGAAGGTAGGGGCACAGGTTCCCCCAGAAGTTCGTCTCCCATCCATCCCAGCGATGGAAGCGGTCAGGCTCAAGCTCGGAGGTACAGAAGCATCATGCCCCTCACAGCTGGTGGTTGCAGCGTGTGGTCGGGATCAGGATGTGAGAAAGACTTGTCGAATGAAGGTGTGGGGGAAAGGGTTCTTGGTCTCACTGAGCACCACAAGAGGAAGCAGCACGTTATTCCAGGGTACACAGACAAAACAATGTGAAAGTTCAAGGAATCAAACCATTCTAACCATTCTATTGAGGAGGTTGTGACAAGGAGGAAGGATTTCACTGTGTCCGTGGAACTCAAAAAAGTGGAAGTGGGTCTCAACTGTAGTGAGATTTGGATTAAGGACCCCCCCCCACACACACACACATATCCCCAATAGTAAAGATAATTAAGCCCTGGAATACATTTCCATAAGGGCACCCATCACCTCCATTGATGGAAGAACCTTCCACGGTCTCCTCCAGCCCTATACCCAACGATAAATCCTTGCTGTCCCTCCCAGCCTTTATCTCCTCACACCCTTTCACAGACAGTTCTTCACCCTTATCTCACAAGAAAACCAAGTTTGATTTTTTTCATTTAACAAATGGTGCAAGGCTACTAAATCTTTTGGTATAAGAAATTACTTGTCTGGAAGACACCAGTGATCCATAAAATCTGACAGTGTCTGCAAGGAGCTGCCAGCATCAGTTTTGGGAGAAGCAGCTTTACGTAAGGGACTGGGAGAATAATCTGTCTCCTTGTGTCCTCCCAGACTCCAGGCACGAGCCAGCAGAAACCACGTACCTCACAGAACAGCTTAAAGGCAGTCATCAGGACTCAAGATTTTCTTGCTATAGTTCTGAATCTTACCATATTCCTCTTCTGCGTAAAATAATCCTCAGGCCTTATTGTAAGTTTGGTGGGAGAAAGATTTCAGTTTTGATCTCGAGTTTTGGGCTGTACCAAGCACCCCTCTGGGTTTGGATGTAACAACAGCCACACAGGAGCCTCGCTCATATACTGCATTTCTGTGCACAAGCGACCTTGCAAGAAAGCTCCAATTGTTTTGGCAGCTTACACGCACTATTTATCTACACAGAGCCTGCTCCATTAAATGGGACACATACAGGTTCTCCTGTAAATTCCTGCAGAGGAACTGCAGAATAAGCATTCATGCCGTGCTTGCAAAGGGAGATCAGTATCTGGTCTGAAATTTCAGCACTGTGGTGGTTAAAACAGTGAGAGAAAAACAACATTGTTTTGCACTTAGAAACCTGTTTCTAATCAGCTGAGCTACTCCTATGGGGTCAAATAAAAATGATTAGCTTATTAAAAGCATAGCTTTGCTATTTAATAAGCAAAAATGATTGAAAATTCTGTTCCAGATCCTGATAATTTTAGTGTTTCTAGTTAAGCCTGCAAAATTGCATTCATTATTAGTGTCTAGATTCATTAACAATTCAATTTATAGATATTAATGCTTATAATGCATGCTTCGCTTGCCAAAACTTGAAGAGAAATTGTTTCAATTAGCTTTCATGGATCATGAATCCTACCGGCTGGGTATTTTTAGACAAAAGATACAAACACATCCCCAAACAATGCTAATGCACAGCTGGGATTCGCCTGTAAGGTCAGCGCACGGTTGTGAAGGAAAAGCAGTAACCATGTTCTGCACAGAGCGGCTGGGCAGGAGCAGAACCGACGGCCACCAGCAAGTCAGGCAGCTTCCCTTGGAACAGCCGGATCCCCCTGGAACAGCTGGATCCCCTGGGCTCGGCACCGGGTTTGGAAGAACCGAACCAGGAAGGCATGAGCAAGGGACCAGGCCAGGGAGCGCCTCAGCACAGCAGGCACAAGGCAAATTATTCCATTCTCATTCAGACTATAATTAAAGTCAGTGAGGGTGCTCAGATGTAACCAAGGGCACGGTTGTGCTCCTTTTCTCCTCTTTCCTTAGGCCAGCTGCAGTCAAAGTCCACGCAAACATTTTGCACTACATGTGTGACATGGAAGAGCGTGGGGCACAGGATAAAGTGCCCTGTGGAGCTGGCCAGGCCGCAGCGCTGCCCGGCACGCGAAGGTGCCCTGGGAGCAGCAAAACCTCCCCTGGTCTCACGGTGACACCAGAAGGAGCTGAGCTCTGCCTAGCTCCCAAGCTCTACACAACAGCACACGCCATGAGGAAATCGTGCAGCCTCAGGATGGAGATGAGCAGTGTTATCTCAGTGCTTCATGGAACAGCAACCAGCATCGCTGTTATTAATATAAAAAGTTACTACAAAAAGTTGGCTTTTATTATTGCCAGTAACCCATTACCCTTCCTTATCCTCTCCAGAGCATTGCAGACACCAGCTGCAAAGCAGCAAGACTTTAAGGCAGATGGTACCACGAGGTACAGCAGTGCCTCTGCTGTCAGCAAGTCCCTCCAGACAGAGCACTGACCTGCTGCTTCCTGAACACAGGGTTAGGTAGCACCAGGGCTCTGGAGAGCCAAAGCCTGCAGCCTCTAGTCTGCACCTCTGGCACAGCTGCCCAGGATGAGGCCGTCTCCCAGTCCTCCCAGCTGCCCAGAACCCATGGACACTGAAAGGATGCTGGCTTTGCTTTCCAATTCCTTGTTGGTGGTTCACTGCCATTTCTGTGGGCACCAGGGATATAGGAATAATGTGAGGATTTCCAGTTCAGCCTTTGAACAGTGTGGGGAAGAAAAGAAGGAAAAAGGCCTTCAGCACATGAACAGTGTAGCTAAGGAGCACTCTGCCCATGTTGTGTGTCAGGGAGGTGATAGGCCTAAAGCAGGCATTTCCAGGGACAGGGGAGATTTAGAGAAAATCAGTGTTCCCACAGCAGGCACCTTTAGTTTGTGGCTCTCTGCCCTGAGAGCAAGGAAAACTGAATTCCTGCCCAGTGCCTTAGTAGACGATGGACCACATTTGACTCCCAGTTTGAACCACAGTGCTACTCCAGCACTAAGACACAAAACCTGTTGGAAGTGGGAGGTGGAAGTCAAGGTCTTCTTCCAGATTCTCAAAAATCTTCAAATGGCTCAAAGTTTTCCAACCCTTTTAACTCTGATATTCACTCCGTTAGGTTCTGGTTACGACCAAACTACTGGAAACTGCTACTAGAGAAGAGATTGCTGCTCCCATCAGGCTTCTGTTTTGACAAAGCAGATGGCACGAGGCCCCTGGGCTGTTTGCACCAACACTCAGTCTGCTTCTGGCCTTAGAATCAATACAGGAAGGTTATCTAAACAGCTATTTTTAATGATCTCACGCATGTCCTCATCAGCACCAAGCAAAAAGGCACATGAGCTCAGACCTTTATCTGCACTATCCATGTTCCCCAATTCATTAATTCAACATTTTGGTTTGAATAGTACAAAAAAAAGCTAACTTAATATGCAGAATGCTTCCAAAACGTATCAGAAATGAAGTGACAAAGCCAGCCTTACTGCCAACAGCTGTGGTCAGCAATGAAATCATTAGCAATACCACATTACCATTTGAGACCATAATTCATTTGGTTTAGAAGGTCCACAGAGGCCTGACTTGCTTTGCCATGAAAAAGAGAACACAGGTTCCAATTATGAGAAGATCCTGTTCTTACCTCCCCCATGTCCTACAAACACTCTCTTCACATGTCTTCTATCAGCCTCTCAACAGTCAGTGATTCCTTTGACTATGCAGAACCATGGAAAAGCCCAGGCTGTAAAGGACCTTAAAAGACCATTTGGTGTGACCTTCCATGGGTGGAGATGAGGTTTAGCACCCTGTTCAGCTGCATCTTGAAAACCTCCAGTGATGGGGACTTCACCGCATCCCTGGGGAGGCTGTGACAGTGATTTCTTTATGTCAAGATGAAACCTCTCCCAGTGCAACTTGTACCTGTGGCCCCTTGTCCTCTACCCTGTGAGCGGAGAGCCTCTGTCCTCTTTGTAGCCACTGCTTACGTGCTGGGAAACTAGGATGAGGTCCCTGCGAGCCCTCCCTTCTCCTGGGAGAAGACAGCTAACAAACTCCTTTAGTCTGTCCTCACTGGGCATGTTCTTGAGCCCCATGATCATCTTTCTGGCACCCCTGTGGACTTTCTCCAGTCTGCCTGCATCTTGATCTGTGGGGACCAGGGCTGGATGCAGAACTCCAGGTGGGGCCCGACAAGCGCCAGGCAGAGGGGATGATGATACCTGTCACTGCTGGCAGTGCCCCTGCAGATGCATCCTTTTCCTGTTCTTTGTGAGTATATGAAGAACATTTTAAACTGTATTCTTAATGAGCAGCAGCAGCAAAGATAGGAGAAGATGGTACAACTGGAACAGGAGCTTTGGAAAAATCCATGAGGACAAGGAGTGCCTTTCCTCAGAGCAGGTTTATAGAGGAGGAGCGCAGAGAAGAGTGACAAGCTGCTTTCCTCTGCCAATCATGGGAAGTTTTCCAATGGGTGGTTTGGTTCAGTGGAAGATCCTGTATTACTGGCAAAGTGGTTTTATGTTTAGTTTCTTGAAGGGCAATTCAGGGAAAGCATTTGTCACTTAGTTGCAGGTTGCTGCTGTTGTTGGTTTTGGTTTTAATTACATCCCTGACATACTGTTTGTTCCCCTCTGTAGGAAACGTAACAACAGAGTCTGTTTCCTAACAAGGGAAGCAAAGAGGCAAGATCTCCAATGCTCCTCCCCTAACTCCTGCACCAGTTTAGCCATAATTAAGGACCTAAAGTAATCCCAAATAATAACATTTTTATTGTGGAGCCAAATGTCACTCTTTTTCCACCTTAGAAAACAGGAGTTGCTAGCTGTTTTTCCTACCCCTGCTCTAAGCACACCCACATCACTAATGCAGGGACAGGCAGCTAAATGCTGAAACCTGGCATCTTACACATCCCTTCTTTAGGGGTTCGTACATCAAGGCCCCCACGCTGCAGCCCACCTGGAAGCTAAGTGAATGGATAAAGGCACTCAAAGCAAAAGGTCTACTCTACAGCATTTTGACAGCTTTCTAGGTTTTAGAATCATACAGTTGCTTTGGTTGGAAAAGACTTTTAAGCTCGTGAAGCCTGACTGCTAACCCAGCGCTGCCAAGCCCAGCGCTGAACCCTGAACTGTGTGCCACATGTACACATCCCCAGCAGGGACGGGGCCTCCGCCTGCAGCCTGGGCAGCCTGTTCCAGGGCTTGACACCCTGTTCAGGGAAGCAGCTTTCCCTAATACCCAGTTTAACACCACCACCATCCCCAGCACAACTTGAGGCCTTTTTTTCTTGTCCTATCACTAGTTACTTGGGAGAAGAGACCAACCCCCACCTTATTACACTCTCCTTCCCAGGAGTTGCAGGGAGCAATGCCTCCCCTCTGGCTCTTTCCTCCAGCCTGAACAACTAGAGTTCCCTCAGCCCCCCTATCAGACCTGTTCTCTAGACCCTTCACCAGCTTCACTGCTCAATGTATTTTGCAACCATACAGTCTGATCAGCACTGCAAACAGAGGAAGAGTAGCACAAAGGAGCCAGAGTTCTTTTTATTAAAAAAAAAAGTTAAATGAACCCTTTCCCTGAAGTAGCCTAGACAAGACTGCTAAAGAAACTGCAGGTACAGCTGCTCCCACAAGCACTCAAGCAGCTTATGGTATGGAACATTTATTAGAGTCATCACAGACTGGTGTGGGTGCGAATAGATCCCAGACCCCCCCCACCATGGGCAGGGACATCACTCCAGCCCAGGGTGCCCAAAGCCCCATCCAACCCAGCTTTGAACCCTGCCAGGGATCCAGGGGCAGCCCCAGTTTCTCTGGTCACCCTGTGCCAGGGCCTCCCCCCATTCCCTGGGTAGGATTCATTCCTAGTATCTAATCTAAAGATCAAATTCAACTCTTAAGTAACTGGGCTGTCATGTTCTGACTTCACCCTGGTTTCCAGATGTTCTTCAGATGGCCTCAAGATGTTGGTCAATCTACAGCTCATTTCAATTGTCTAGTCCTGAAGTAACTGAACTGGGGTCTACATATGAAAGCAACTATACAGCTTAATTTGTCCCATTTTGAGCAGATGGGGAACCAGCACACATGCCATAGCTGTTAAGCACCCAGAAGCAGAATAAAAACTAACAAAAGTAAATGAAGAACTTATGTTACAGGCAGCTTGTCCTGTTCCCTTCGAGATCCTGGTATAAGCTTCTCCTAATCTACCAGCATTATCCCAGGCTTGCCTAGCTCTGTCACCACTTGACACTTTGGTTTCACCAGACAGCTCACAACAGCAGCGAGGCAGAGCTGAGTACTGTTGCCTCGTAGGGCACAGCACAGTGCCATCATGCAAAGGAGCACTGCTCCCAAAGAGGGGACCCAGACCAAATGACTGAGCGCCCCAAACTCCCGTTCAGTGGGTGTTGTGGAGGGACAACTCTGTCTGCTGCACGTACTGCTCCTGCAACAGAACTACACCCATGGGTCTGCAGGCAACCTGTGAAACCACACATGCTCTGATTTACCTTCCCTGTCCCCAGGATGTGACCGGCTGGAGCCAACATCATATCCAGGCCCCGCATCCAAAATGGCCAGGCCCCACCTGCCAACACAAGCCTACGCACCCCACGGCGGGCAGATAAGCACTATGCAGTGTGCAAGTTGCAGCCTGGAAGGCTTCCAGCACCTGCAAAGCATCAAACTGAAGCGTTCTGACGCTTGGAGTGACCAGCGCTGGAAGGTGTCCCTGTGATGCCTGCCCCTCACGGAACGAGTGCCAACGTGTGTTCCTCCACCTTGCACATAGTACTATCAGATTCTGGACTGATTTCTGCAGCTTGACATGAGACACTTGGCAAGCCACAGGTTCCCTTCATCTCAGGATGAGGTGGGTTTTTACTTGGGGTTTCTGCAGATTTATTTGTACGTATTATCTCCAAAGACACACAAGGATCCCCAGTCTGTCACTGCTGCCTGCACTCCAACCCAAGACAGCTTAACGGTTGGAAAGAAAACACATACCATACAGTCAGGAAGGTCAGATTTCCAGTTACAGATCTAGAGACAAGATTAAAAGCAATTAAGAATTGCATCTATTATGTTTAAAACAAAGAAGATTCTCTCTTCAGTGTACCCTGTGCAGAACACCTCTGCAGCTGCAGCCCAAGACTGCAGAATCCCCATTTGCCACAGCCCCGCTTCAGACCACGGGTTCTTAGAGCTGTCGGGGAGGAGGGACAACCCTAACCTGTCCCTCCCAGACCCTCCAGGACAATTACCTCCCTTCAGATATCTGTGCTCACTCACACACTCCCTCATTTGAGATGTCAGTTTCCTCCAGTGAGAGCCCAACTTTCAGGATTTACTTCTCCTTACACCACTGCTCTGAGTTATGTTTCATCTCTGCTCTGTCACAAACTCCCCAAATAAAGTAACAACAAACTGAAGCCATACTGCAATATATGTATATAAAGGAATGAAGACTTCACTGATTATCTCAATATTGTGCTAAGGAATTATCCACTGCCTGATGAAAACTGCAAATTGGTTTTAAATTTCAGCTCAGGACACCACAAAAATTAAAGTTAGGGTTTAAAACCCCAAACAAACTCGGTTGTTAAACTGTTTAGACAAAAAAGTTTGAAAACAAAGTAAAATTCTTCTCAAAAGCAAAGTACAGTCATTCATTTCTATAACTTCTTTTTTTTCTGGCTTTTTTCCCCTCCCAACACTTGAATGTTCAATAAGGTTATTTCTGGCAAAGAGCACTTCGCACCAAGAATTGTTTGAGTGCTTTTCTTGAACAGTTCCCTTTTGTCTTACCTAAATTCAGCCATGGGTTTTGCAGCCCTCAAACTTCTGCAGCTCTGGTTCTGTAGTTACATCTCCTCCTCTCCTTTAAAAAGCTCCATCCATTCAACAGAATTTGCATTTTATCTTCTGCAGGAACAGACAGGCCCCTGGTCAGAGCGTGACACGGGGGGAGGAGGATGGAAGAGAACCACAGAGATGGATGGTGCAGAGGGGATTTAGTAGGATGCACACTGGGCTGGCAGAAGGGAATGTTGATGGGCATAAGAAAGATAAACAGCCCCTTGTTTTCATATTCTTGCCCACTTCTTCCACGGATGCTTTCAGCTTTCCATTGTGCTGCCCTCCATGACAAAGGCTCCTCCAGCCCACCTTTAGACTGCAACACTTTCCCTTTCCAAGGGCCTTCAAGGCTGGATGCCACAATGATGATGACGGGAATCAGCTGAGGGGCACCTGGAAAGAGTCACTGTGGTACCATCTCACAGAAGAGCAGCAGCACACAGAGTGAGCAGGAATGTTAACTCAAGATGTCAGGCACCTGGCAAAGCGCTCAGGCCCAGTCTGCAGACCAGGGCCGTAGGCACCCAGGATAACACAGGAGGCCCAGCCTTGCCCTCCTGCTGAGCCACTGCCCTGCTCTGCCCAAGAGACCCACTGTCAGCCCCCCAGACCAGGTACAAGCTGTGGGCTGGACCAAACGTTCCCATGCTCTAAACATTCCCCTCACACCATGGGCTGAGGGCACACTGACATCCACTGGTAACTGGGAAGGGTTTGACCACCTCTCCCCTCCAATGCCCAACCAAGCCACACTTTCAATCCTTAGCAGCATGAACAGTCCATAGAGAAACCAAATTCATCCCTTCTGGGGCTAATGGAAAACAAGGCTCCCAAAGACAGGTGATGAAAATAAAAGGGAAAAGGAGGGAGACTCCAAAAAAGATCAAAAGAGCATCAGAGAGGCTGCCCTGAGGAGGAAGTGTCATGCTGATGAGCTGCTCGTGAGTAGCTTCATGTCTGAGCCTCAGGTTTCTCCTTCCCTCGAGGGACAATTCCTGTGGTGAGCTCCTACAGTCATTTTGTGCATTTTGGAAAACAGGAGTTGGGTGCTCCAGCTGTGCCCACAGGAAAGGGTCCATTCCAGATTTCCTGAACAACCAAATATTAAGCCTGCTCTCCAATACTTTGGTTTTAAAAAAGGTTTGAAAGATCTCTGTCTCAGAAAAGCTTTAGTCCTGACCCAACCAGAAATCCCAAGTTTTTACCTTGTCACAACGACTGGAAATTTACAGCTTACAGCAAAAGAAAAAATGTTATGCAGGGGTGACTGCCTGGTTTAAAACCCACCCCCTGCCCTTCTACTCTCACCCACCCAGGCACGTGTTCAAGAGGCAGGCTCCTTGCTGGTATCTGAACTTAGTAAAAGGAAGCCACTTCCTCATTAAGACATACCCAACTATGGTAATAACATGGAGAGCCAAAAGTAGTAACAGATTTATTATTACCACTCTCTGGAAATAATTTTTTTTCTTCCCCCTCTGTTACTCAATCCAGTTAATTATCCATGCAAAGTAAAGTTATTCCTGGCAGCCACAGAGGCAAAACTAACTTCAGTAATGCTGGGGGTGGAATGGTTGTTATGCAGGAGAAGAAACTAAATAGTTCAGTAAATTAGCCCAAATAGATACACACTGGGATTGGCCTCTAGAGATTCAGAATATCAGATTCAATGCTTTTAGGCTTATCATACTTTTTATTTAATAGAGAAATGTCTGATCTGGGACTGCATCACATCCCAAAGTGTCTACAAAGAGGTAATTTTTTCAGAGAGTGCCCTGAGGGTAACAGGAAAAATTACAGAAAGCTTCAAACCACTCAGCTCCCACAAGTATCCCTGCATTCTGGACTTTCACTTAAGCAACAAAGCACAACCAGCAAGGAATTTGTGGTGGTTACCAAATACTTGGGCGGGTGTTACACAGCACAGCACCAAATGCTCCAGTAGTTTCCTGGAAAAGCACAGGCTGATTTCAGTGAGGGGAGCACCAGGCTGAGACTGCGGCAGCATCTTGATGTGACCAGCTTTGGCACAGCTCAGCCTGAAACACCACAGACCCCCAGCTCCCAGGGCACTCCAGACCCCCAGTGTCTGCTCGTGAAGCTTCTTTGTCCTACCAGGTGTCCCCACAGTCAGGTTTTACCTCAAGGGGAAGACCCAAAGCACAAGATGACACCCAGACACAGAGCCCATGACAGCTGAAGTCAAGCCGTGAAGAGAAGCGCCCCAGACCCACAGAGTACACACAGAGCAAGAGCTGAAAGTGAAGAAAACCACAGAATTTACTCAGGCTGTTTATTTCAGCTGTCCACAGGCACAGCGATTGCATAAACCACGGGCAACAGGAACATAAATGAACACTATGGGAAGAGAAACCCCTCGTGGGTTTTTCACTGCACTGAAGCTCAGACCACCAAAAGCAGCTTGACTCAAACACCCAGCATCAGTTCCCACACAAGAGCTGTTATTGTTGGCTTCCACGCCCAAGCCCAACAAGAGCAGTAAGGACATGCGTCCTGCTCGTGTTTGAATAACCCTTGCCAACATATTGATCCCACAGCAGCCAGGCTGTAGAGATGGGTTCAAATAAGTGAGAGAAAAGACACACAGAGCTCCTCATTAAGTGTAAGTTTTCAGTGGGAGCTCTTTTTATTTCCTTTATTTAAAGGAGATTGCTTCTCCCCATCTCTTTTTAGGAAAGAAACAGCCCAAAAGGGCATTGGTGAGCATCTGTAAGTTACATGCAAGGGAGACAACTGCCAAAGAAATACAGATTCCACAGATGTTAACCCAGAGGACAGCCCAAATTAAGCAAATCTCTAAATAAGGTCTGGGAGACACTTTCTGAAGAAAGGCAACGTTTTTCCAAAGTAGGCAATTCCAGCAGTGAGCCCAGCCCCAGCCCAGCACACAGCCCTCTCTTCACCTGGTCACCCTAAGAAACCCAGCACTTTGAGGCAGAGGGGATGGCCAGACCACCCAGACAAGTACAGAAGACACCAGGAACCACTCCGAGTGCTACGTCTCTCTCAGACGTAGTGTTTTGAAATATCAAGGTGGGCCTGACTAGAAAACCTGACAACCAAGCCCAGATCAATCCACAACCAGATCCCTGTGGCAACAAGCAGTCACAGCTCCCGAAACACAGGCTAACAGCCTGCCCAGCGCTGGGCTGTGCCCTTCCAAGGGCTTGTGCCCACACTGCTGCACGGCATCATGCTGTACAGCTGCTATCCCAGAGCCAGCTTTGCTACTCTCTCCACAATGGAGCTATGATCGACACCTCCAGACCAGTCTGTCACTTCTCACACTGCCGAAGACATAACCAGAATGGTATTTTATTCTTCTGTGACCATTGCTTCTCCAGGAAACACAGCTTCCTCCTCCAGAAAGGGGTCATGCAGCGTTCTCAACACTTTTGGCCATTCTGCTCAGGTACTGGCATTCTCCTGCTCAGACATTCCCTGTTGGTACCGTCGCTCACCAAAGATGCACCTACACCGCGCCACAACCACAAAGAAAACAGAACAGAGTAAATCACTAGAAATACAGTAAATGTGTGATTGTTTTAAGCTGCCGTGCCCCAGGACAAGCCAATTTCCAGAAGATATTTCACCCTTCTGATCTTTTCGGTCCTTTACAGACTCTTCACATTAAATGGGCTCCGTATCTTTAATGGCAATTTTCCATCTTGCACAAGCAAACCTTTTCCATAGAACAGCCTCTTTTAAGTTATAAATAAAACACCCAACTATTTTCTTTTTCCCACAGATGAAAACATTAAAACATTGACATTTTAATCTGTTCTATACAAGAGTGAGTTGTGTCAGCACACTGCTTCCAGCTACAACAACAGAAAAACTCAAGTTTAATTAAAGACAGAGTGGAGAAGCTGCATTGTGGTGCCTGAACCGAAGACGCAAGGCACAGTCACTCGCTCCCCATTTTGGGCTCAGTTTCCTTTCTGGATAACTGCTTGGCAGACAGATGACTGGAAAGAAAGGGGAGGGAGGACAAGAAGCAAATGTATTTTCTCAGATAGGCAATACAGAAGGCAAGACCATATACCTGGGACTTAGATACACTAGAAATTTAACCCAGAAAACAGTAAAGGCATGGCACAAATATCACAGATACAGAGCGGAAGCCAACAGCATCCACATCAGCCTTCCCACTTCAACGCCAGGCCTTGTGCCAATCCAAGCTTTAATGCTGTGAGTTAATACCCATTTCCACCAACAAATTCTTTTCCCTGGCAATCATCAGTATATGGCCTATTTTTAATGAAGAAACCACAAAATTCTGGGTTTCTGCTTCCATGAAACCAAGAAACACAGTCTCTTTTTATTTAAAAACGCACACTGCAAGACCACTACAAACAGGAATATCTAGGGAGCAAGAGAAAGTGTTTTCTGCTCTAGAAGCAAGACTCACCATTTCTAATGAGTTCATTTTGTTATCATTTCACATCCAAATTTCCTCCCCAAGTACATAGGAGCCTTAGGAATACATCTCTAAAAGAGAAGTCAGTTCATAACGTTGTTGCTCACTGGCTGGAGAAGAACATGGCTAATGTTTGATCTTGCCCTCTCAAAACTTCACTTTGGTTCCAAAGTAGGATGCCACAAGTTAAGGCTGGCTGATATCCCTAAGGTAGGAGATAAGTCAAAGTGAGTAAAAGTTGTGTAAATAGCAAGAAAATGGGGAGTTGATATAAAACTAAAAAATAAGAAAAAAATAGGAGAAAAAGTATAGTAACACTGTTCTTTACTGTAAGGATGAGCATCTACTAGTGTTTGCAAAACTCCATACCAGTCTAATGCATAGCTTCCTTTAACTGGAAAATCTAGTCCAAAAATAAAGGTGGAAAGGAGTATATGCGACTCACTGTACTGCAAGTAACTGCAGGGCAAGGTATCATCTACCCTCCAAAATTTGGAAGAGGAGTTTTTCAGCTGACAGACAGAATAAGCAGAAATATAGATGAGGATGAGATATTTACTAGCCTCAAACTTTTATGGGTAGGTATGCAAGATTTCTACCTGCCCCATCTTTCACACAGAACAGGAAGGATGTTTTTATCAAAGAAAAAAATTCACATTCTTGACCAGTTTCTCAAAAATACCCCAAACTAAAAAAAAAATCACCTAACCACCAAAACACCCCCACAAGGACCAAATGAGCTCCCATTAAGACACTTGGATAGCCAAATTGTCAAGCTAACCCAGCATGCTGGATGCATGCTGTTTGCCAACCTTCTCTGAGTCCTCAGACCAATTGCAGATCCTGAGCTTTAGAAGATGCTGCCACAAGCACTGGAGTCCTGCGGGACTGTGTCTATACACATACCAGCTGGCCAAGAGGTACCTGTGGTGTCGTGCCTGAGGAATTAAATATAAGCTCAGGGGGATCTTTGTTGATATTATACACCTGCTCTCCCCTGCTGACAGGCAGGTTTCACCCCATTTCCATTTCCAAGCCTGCCTGATGTACACCAGCTCCAGTTTGTCCCATACAAAACCACCAGGTTCTAAACTTGACATTTGTGCCTGTAAATTGTGAAGGAATTTCCAAGAGTGCTCTCTCCAGCTACTTCACAAGGAAAAAAGAAATCCTAAGCAAGCCAGTGAATCCAAGCAGAGGCTTCAGAAGGCCTTTCAGACAATCAAAAGCAGGATTTTCCAACCAGGCAGCTGTAGTTCATTAGATCCGCCATGGAGCGTGAAAGCCACTTGCCAATAGTGTCGAAAGACTATTACTCATTTCAATCTCTGAAGAGGACAGCGCTCTGACAAAGCATTAGTGAAAAACAGAGTTTGGGGCTCTGACTGGAACAGCCAAGCATGCAGACAGGAGCTCAGTACCGAACGCGAAGCTGAGCTGCGAAGGCAGATTGACACCCCAGCCTTTCGCCTTCAGAGAGCAGAGCTTCCGTCTGCATTATAGAGGGAAAAATGTTTGGGAAATAAAAATGAGCTGGCCATGCAGATGATAATCAACCTACGGTCTGGCAGAAGCCTGCTTCTGAAGGCCAAGTGTTCTGCACCCCTCTGAGTCTTGCTAATCTGCAACTGAGACAAAACCCACCCGAATGGCTCTTGACCAGTCAAATCAGCTAAGAATCTCTCACAAACTAGCAGTCAAATTAATCAGAAATACAGAGTATTTCCCTGAAATAGATACAAGTAAGGCAAACATAAGGAGGGAGTCTGGAAAAATATGGATTTTGTTCCTTTCATTAATTCCGTTTCCACATAAATAACATGAGGTCTATAAACTGTGATACCCAACTGGCTGGGCTTGGCCCCCCTACGTGTTTGGCTGGCAGACGGTACAGTTCGAGCCTCAGAACTCAAACACAGCACCTTCCCCTTTCGCTGGGCATAACAGTCGAGCTCTTGCAAATCAGTGTTTTCTTTATTGCCTGCAGAAGCCCTCTGGACATTTTGTGATAGACCCCTGGGTTCCAGGCAGTATTATGCCATGGTCAGACATCACACACACACGTCTCTCAGACAATAAGTAGGCCGAATGCCGAGGCCTTTATTGCCGTACGCCATGGCCCATAAACACTCCAGTTGCCAACCCCACGTGCACCAGCTCTGGTGTCCTGTATGCAACAGTGGCTGGGAAGAGATGTCAGAAATCCAGTGGGTGAACTAGAGACAATTTCTTCATTAGTCTCTGTTAATCAAACAAACACCATCACTTAACTGGCAGCATTCTCAATTCATCCCCAGGAATCAATAATCCACTTCGTACAGTTCATCTGGATTCCGCTTTTGAAAGATGTTTTTACAGGTTACTAATCGGGGCAGGAACAAATAGTTCTCATCCCTACACACACCTTGAAGAAGGAGGTTTGTGGGAAGTTGTAATAGAAAAGCACAAGAGTGAACAGCACAAACTAATCAAATGAGAAATATTTTCTTAGTATTCCAGAAAAGCAGCGGATTGTATTTTACAGAGGAGACATAGTGCAACATAAGCATTATTGTGCTCAAAGTAGAGTTGGCTTTTCTGTAATGTTCTCTAACTGAAGAATGCTCTAGCAGCATAGCCACAAAGCCAGTATTTTCACAGCCCAGGTAAGTGTCAGCATCCTCCTTGCATGGGAAAGTATTTTAGGAAGAACCTTTAAGTGTCTGATGTCATGTAAGTGACATTAAATGACCCTAAATACACTTGATTAAGAAAACCAGACCCTACAGCACAGAAACAGGCAGCAAGCAGCATGATTGCTTACTGTACCACTGCATATCAAAGAGAATCCTTTCCAAGAGGGCACCAGGAAAAAAAAGACATTCAGGAGTGAATTTTATGAGAAGGATAAAAAAACAGGTAGTTCAACAGATTCCTGAAATCCCAGTAGTGGTCAATAAATCGACTTCTGCTTCACATTATATGAAGAGGCTGTACTTAGCAAATCACTGTGTAAGCTGCCTCAATAACAGCACTCCCGCTATCAAGTTTACTTGCAATGATTCCAACAAAGAAATTAATTTCTTAGATGACAAGAAAAGGTTATCTAGAATGGGGAAAACACAGGAGACAAAAATTTCCACTAATAAAACAAATATCAGACTCTGAACTGAATTTGAAGCGATCTTTTTCCTCTGAAAGATTTGAAATCCCTATAGCCCAAAGAGCTACAAAGAAAACATCCTACAAACTGCATTTCTAAAAATACAAGGAAAGGATAATGAACTAGATCTTTTTTTCAGTGTGATTCGTTAAAGCACCCCCATGCATACTGTACCCCAGGCAAAGCCCATGACAGGAAAACACACTGCAATCAAAGTTCTAGACTTAAAAGCAAACCTTACTTTGACATACTGGTTGATTTACTCCTTCTCAGCAACTTCAATATAATATAAGAAAATTCCACAAGAGCTTTCCAGATTTCAGAATATGCCCTTTTCACAGGTAAAGGTGTTTCCCATGACTTTAGCAAGTAACAAAGATACCTTCCTGGTCTCATCTTACTCATTTGCTCGATCTGTTTATTCCCCAGAGATATTCAACAGGTATCAAACACCAATCTTCCAGTTGTTTTGGGTTTTTTTTCATAAATATTTCCATGAAGAGATGCTATCCTAGTTTATGACACCCTTTATTCATCTTACTATAACCCACAGCCCTGTTATTGTTCTCATTTTATTCTCCTCACACTTGTCTTGTACACATAGAGCGAGGAAAATTACATGTCTTATGTACATGCCAACTGAAGTCAGTCAAACACAAGAGGCAGAAGTTTGGGGTTGAAAGTCATTAAACAGAAAAGATTACCTTCCTCTATTGCCCAAAGATCTACTCCCACTAGTTCTCCTAACGCAATTCAATCTGACATCTCAGAACTTTAAGATCTAGATATTGGCATCAAACAATTAGCCCTTATGCTGGATGGATTGATTACCATACTTGTGTGATCAATTTCCATAGATTGGGTTTTAGCTGTAAAAGTTCATTGAATTTCTGCATTTCTCAGTGGCAGAGATTAACATCAAAATATAAATCAACTATAACCAAAGCAGTGCAGTTCACCTAAAATAACCCAAAGAGATTTGGGCCCTCAGCATCTATCCCAACTTCATCTAGCCAGACACCATGACAGTGACAAGGCCTTCAAGGCCAAAATCAACCATTTAATGCTGTCGATCTGGCCTATTAAGCAGAGGACCTCTAGGAAACATCATCCTGATAAAGGATTAATGTAAGCTGAAGTCCCACAGGAAGCATATGACGCTGCTAGGACATTTATAAATTAAGCAAGTAGCTTGATCTAGGTCAAATGGGAAAGAGTTAAGATCTAGGTTTCAATTTCCATGGTGATTAGAAGAAAAGAGCTTGTCTGAAGAGCTGCTTGGACCATTACTTCTCATTTTTAGTATCTTTTGGAAAACATGGGATATTTGAGAGGACAGAGAGAAACAGTAACTGTTTTGGTTTGGAGGGTTTTTTTTTACACCTGATGACTTGAGTAACTACAATCTTGTCTGTCTGATCTCAGAGTAACAGAATGGCCAATACAGGAGCCTAGCTAGAAAGAAACAGAGAGAGTAATATAATATTAATGAATTTTCAGAAAATATATTCTTGGACTAGCTTACTTTTAATTACAAGTTTATTGCTAATTAATAACGCATCTAAAGCACACTTTCATAAGGCAGTTGACTTGATGCAAAACGACATTTGATTAAGAAACTTGAAATCAACATGACACATCAAGTGGGCTGGAGACTGATAGGTCTCAAAATGTAATTGCAGATGAGGCCAAACACTAAATAAATGTTTCCAGCATACATCAATTAGACATTAACACAAAAGAGAACGGTCTCTCTTATCCCACCTTCAAGAGCTTCACCCTGTGTTATTCAACAGTTTTGTCTATGCCCTGGAAAAAAAGCAAGATGATTACTGAACAAATTTACAGATTAGAGTGATAAAAACAAGGATCAGTGATAGAAAGCCATTTAGTTTGCCTGGTAAAGAAGAATCAAGCAGAGATCATAGTTTTTAATATAGCTAAATGTAAGAAAACATGTGTAAGCCACACTTAGAGGTTGGAAGCCCATCCTGAAAGCAGGTATTCTAAAAGGTCACCGTAGGAAAACATTTGTAGGGAGCTTCAGTGAGATACTGTGGGTAAATAGGACCATGGAGATAATTTTACTTTCAGATTTCCTCCAAAGCTAAAATTACACAAGTGAGGCTTAGCTGGAGAGCAGCAGACAACAGCTGGGGCAGGAGGGGGCCACACGCTGTACGGAAGGCGCGGGAGGACCTGGAGGCTGCTGTGGGCAATGCCAAGAGCAGGGCTCGGATGGCCCCGGTGCTCTCCCTCTGCGCCAGCAGACGAGCACCTGTATGGGGATCCTCACTTGGTGAGGTCCCATTCCTGCTATTTTTCCCCATCGGGTCTAGATGCAGATTGAAACCTCTGGAGAAAAAACAACCAAAAAACCCCACGCTGCAGGGAACAGCCCAAGAGTACACAGTGTTCTGCGGGTTGGGGACCAGCCTACACCGTAAGGGGAAAGAGCCTGTAAGCCCTGAGCTGAAGGCATGAATGCACATCTTCAGAAATGAGTGAGCATCACATAAGTTACAGCCAGTAGCTCAGGCAGCATTTTCCTTCTTAAACACCAGGACTGCGAGTACCAACCCCTTCAGCCTGGGCACGAGACAGGAAAATAAGCTGGAACCACTAGTGGGAAACTGTTGCACGATACTATAAACAAAAACCCTCCTGCCCTTCCATACATTTCAAGTTCCTGTCAGCACCTCAGAGCATGTGTCCCAAGATACTTAGAGCCTTCAGCATCTGGGTTCTCTGCCATACACCAGCCTTTGCTCTTGCTGCTATTACTCCTCTTACTCCCATGTTGTTGCAGCACAGCTTGGAGCAAAGCAGACTGCTTTGAGACTGCTTGACATCAGCTTTAGTGAGTTGGAGTTGAACTGCAATATAAATGCACATACAAAACCCAAAACCAACCATCAGCCCCCTCCCCTCATGCCTTCTTTGTGGTTAAATTGACAAAACTCAAGCATCCAGAAGACGGTTAGGAAGCCCTTGTGATGGTACACATTTAAACTGCAATCACAGCTCTCCAGGTAAGGTCCTCAAACACCGACACCACCCAAGCACGCTCCCCTGCTTCTTCCTTGGCCTTGCAGATAATGCACTGCATCAGGATTTCCTTTTCCTGAAGGAAACCTCATCTCTTGAAAAGCTGTACTTAGGAAGGGCTGCTGACACACCACACACCTGAACACTTTGCTTTCTTCAGCAGTGCAACCCCACCACTCTGTTTCACAGCTTTTTCTGTCGGACATACAGAAGTATCACTTAGTGCTATGATCTTACCTGTTACAGAACCTACTGAGCACCCATCCGGCTGCTGACAGCCCCATGTCAGGACATGAAGCATACCAAATGCACCCAGAGCACCTGCTGCTGTGTTCTGATCATAGATATATGGAGAGGAGAGGAAGAAAAGAGCATCAGAAAAGTTTACTGAAGTTGAAAGCCATCCCACCATGCTCTTCCAGCCAATCCCTCTACCTTTATATAAAGCTGTATTTAGTAGAGCACACACAGCTAAACCACTAAAGACCTGAAACACAAGCCCAAGGGACACGTGCTACACGCAAGGAGCATAGCAAAGCCGAGGAATTACACTCCTGACTCCCAGACCAGGGCTTCACCACTCACACTTAAACCAGCCAGACATACAGACATACATGCCCCTTGTCACAGGCTCTGCAGGGGGGACAGATGTGATGTCTGTCAGCTGCTGGGCCCGCCAGCAGTGTCAGCAGCTGAACAGCATCCAACAGCTCAGCTCTAATCCCATCCATGGTCAAGCCCAGTACGACGTTATTTCAGTGGCTGTGATTGAACAGCAGCTCCAGTACAGCATCTTTTGATAACACTTCGGGGAGGTTTCTGCTACAAAGCGAGTTACCACACCAGACAGCTCCACAAGAAGCTCCTCTCACACAGCCACCCACCCACGAGCCGGGACCCAGCTACCGTGAAGACGTCTGCGGCTTCCCCAGGTGCCACCTGCCTCCCTCCAACATCAATACACAGCTTCAGAGTCCAAAGGGACACTCAGGCAAAGCTGGAGAGACAGAAAGGAATCAATGGCAAAACAAAAACAAATAGCTTTCAAATGATTTTGGCCTCTTTAAAAGTGAGGAGCTGTTATTTTTAGACCGCGTACAAGTAGCTGAAGGTGCTTTTTCTTTCGTCCCCATGACAGTAGTTAAGTGAAGACACCTGCCTCGCCTCGCTCCCTTCTGATGGTAAACAGAAGGTCTTGCATTTCAGTTACAACGCAGAATACTTCAGAGCAGCCCTGTGCCAAAATAGCACATTTCTGAGGGATGCAAAGGTATTCAATAAAAAGCTTTTAAAGGCATATTTTTAAACTTGCAGCAGGAAAGCTTTTCTGTGTCAAGACAGTAATTCTTTTAACAGCATTGATCAAAATGTCATTCTTTTATGAGTGTACAATACCTTTTAATGGCATACAACAAGCCATTAGGGTTATACACCTCCGCACAGCAGACAGCTTACTGGAAAATCGGGAACACTGGCCAAGATACAGTCACTGGGTTTTATGCTTCTAATAAGGCAGAGTTTCTTCCACTTTCCCCAGCCCCACTTCACCCTAATAGCCACAAGTGAAGCAATCCAAAAATTAAGCCAGACTTCTCATCACTTCCACCAGAGCTATTTTTGCTGCAACCCACATCTTTCCCCCAAGAAATACCTCTTACAAATGCAATGAATAGTCTGGCTTTCTGAAGTGGGATACTGTCACCAAGGTCAGATCTGCCTCTCTCTTTTCCTCACCAGTGATCACAGTTACCTCCAAGCCAGCAGCAACCGAGGAATTAAAGGTAGCCGAGTTGTACCTCATGGCTGTGGAAGAAGCAGCCCACCTGCCCTCCCTCAGCACCCCACAGCCCGGGGCAGAACCTGTCTGCAAATCACCCCATTTTTCTTGAGTGCTCCATCCCTTCAAAAAGGGCAAGAGCACCAGCAATCACATCTGCTCTGCTTGAACAGGAGGCAGGCACAGACTCCAGGTGCATTCAGCAGCACTTTGTGGCCTAATTTTAGTTACTGGGATCAACAGGAAAGGGAACAATTGCTGTCAGCCCACCTTCAAGGGGGTCTGCGTAAAGGGCAAGAGAATATTCATAGGCTTTAATCACCAATGTTAAGTGGGCAGTGGCAGCAGTAAAACAACTTTATTTCACTCTGAAATTCTTAGAGATAACATCAAGATCCTCTCAGCTACTTCTGAAAACGTATCTAAGCCATTGGTATAAGCAAATGAAAAAACAATTCCCTATTAAAACATAAGGCAAAAATGTAAATCAAAGAAGGGAACACTGACTAGAAGGAGGAAGCAGAGAAAAATCGAGGCTGTAAAAATCAAAAGCTGGGGTGAAATCAATGACAATTAAGAAGGTTTCAGGGCTCCTTGTCTCTTACCAGTTCAGTCCTCAAGTGCCTGTTGTCTGTATGACTTCCAGTTATGAGAAAGCAGCTGTAAGTCTTCTCTGTCACAGCAGTCATGTCTAGAATTTAAAAATCAGAGTTAATATTTGTTTTCTTTTACACAACCTTTAAAAAACTCAATCAAAACAATTTATGCTACGGAAGATGCTGTTATGTCAGGCAGAACACCACAAAGCCAACTGTGTTTATATCTGCCCTGCATTCATTATTAAACATGCAGCCAATAGAAAGAGTCTCCCCAGAGAGTTACCAGGTCACCCACAAAGAGCAGGACTTGGATGGACGGGTCAGCTGATAATTCAGACCAAAGACTGGTAAAAGTGAGGCAGGACCCACACACCCCCAGGTGCGGCACCTCCAAATAACAAACACACACTTGCTGGTGAAGGCTGTTTTAAGAGCCAAGCTGCAAAGCCTCAGGTACCATCTGGGGATGATGAGCACCCAGGGCCGCAGATCTGTGACATGAGGGCTCTGACACCCCAGCACCGGCCACGTAAGAAGCATGCCAGGGCAGCAGCACACGAGTGCTGGCATCGGAGCTGCGCAGGCTCAGGATGCCCTCCGTGTGCTTGCCAAGCCTGTCTCATCACTCATTTTGGGATTGCTTACCTAGTTTTAAGCCACATAACTTGTAAAACAAAGACTGGAGTATTTTCTGCCAGGCAGTGTAACTGGAGTATCAATGCCCTCTGAAGCAAGCCACGCAGATTTCATAGCTGATAGGGATTGATTCCCACAGGTCAGAGCTGCTGGGCCGTGGTGCTTGCAGTCAGGAGAGTACATGCGTGTTGAGGTACACGATTAGGGCTTGTTTTTAAGTTACCTGATGTATGTCAATGAAAAAACCCCAACATTTTTGCAACAGGCGCTGATTTCTCATGGAACTACGCTGAGCTCTGTGCAGGGAGCCCTGGGGCAGGGTAGGAGCGCTGCTGGCCCAGTGCTGGCACTGGGAGCAGGGGCTTCGTCCCGACCTCCCGGCACGCAGAGCTTCAGGATGTAGGGAGCCTTCCCCTCACGGACACGGCCACCTCTGCGCCACTACACCACAGCTCCCATCTAGAAACAAAGCCAGCGTGCCGATACCCCCCGTGCTGGGGACACGCGGCTCGGCCGGACACCGGGCACACGGACACGGCTGGGAGCCGCGGGCCGTGCCGCTGCCTGCCCGAGCAACACGCGGGCTTCTTAGAGCTCGATTCAGCCGAAGCATCTCGCTACTTCGATACGTCTTTAGCGACGCACAAATAAACTACGGTCTGGAATCAAGGGGGCCGGAGGACCAAGGTCCCGGGAGCCCCTCGGGGTTCGCCCCGGCCCCGGGGGCTGCGGGCAGCCGGCTCGGGGCGGCTCCGGGAAGCCACGCGGCACCCGGCTGCCAGCCCGAGCCCCCAGCGCCCCCGCAGCCGCCTGAGGGAGCGAGAGCCGG
>VZTU01020664.1:138619-159057 GCA_013400835.1 Zapornia atra | reverse complement strand
CTCCCCGCCTTCCCGAGCGAAAGGTCTCACGAGACCATCGAGCCCCAGGGGCGTTGATTAACGTAAGTGTCGCCCAACGGGAGCGCGATCTTCCGCCAACACATGTCCACGATTGGACAATCAGAGGAAAGGGGCGGGGCGCCTAGCGGCGCTCGGTGGACGCCGATGGAGCGTCGCGTTGCCATGGGGAAGAGCGGCCGGCATCCCGCTGGGCCGCAGCCCTAGGCTGGACCGCGGCGTCGACCCGGCCCGGTCTGCCTTCAGCGCGCCCGTGTCTGACGAGCAGCGCACCCCGCCGGCTTCCCCGACGGGCAGCGCGACTGCCGCGAGCCCCTTGCCCGCTGTTCTGTGGCCGGGCCGCGGCCGGCCGGAGCGCTGCCCCGCTTCGGAACCGGGAATCCCGTGAAGGGGCGTTGGGCTGGGGGCGGCGAAGAGCCGCCTGCGGCCCCGTGAAACGGCCAGGCCAGCGGTACCTGCCCCAGGCAGCCTGCACGGGGAGCCGGGCTGCCCGGGCTGTTTTCCACGCCCCGGGGCACACGGCCCGTGAAAGGGACCGCGCGGCCCCGGGCCCGTCCGGGCGTCGCGTCGCCGCGTTACCCAGTGCTCAGCCCCGGGCGCTCCCGTGGTTCCCCTCTCACGGTGGCGTCAGTTCTGCCCTTGCCCCAGGCCGCGGGTTTGTGCCTCTCCGGGCAAGGGGTGGGCGAGCGCGTGGTGCTCAGCCGCTGCCCGGGGCTGAGCCTCGACCCCCTTGGAGCCCGAAAGAGGAGATGGTGCCAGTACTGTGCCCAGCGGCCATGTCTGCCATCAGGAACGAAGAAAGCTACATGCCCACCAGGGTGTTACAAGCCTCCCATCCTGCCCTCATGTAGAAGCAGCAGGTTCCCCCCCAGCCCCCTCCCGGGCCCTTACCCTGCCCAGGCGCTGAAGCAGGAGGACAGAAGAGCTTGGTCACAGGCCAAAGAGACACACAGCTGAATGCCTACAACCCCAGACTCCTCTGGAGCGCTGCAGGCTTGTGTCCTGTCATGCCACAGAGTGAGAAGGCAGTGATCTCGGTGTCCTGGGCCATGGCCGTGGCTCTCCTCGCTGCTGTCCTGCATCAGACCATCTCACGAGTGTTCATGTCACAAGGTATAACACAAGTCACAGCTATCCAGGCAGGCACCTGACTTATGTTTACTACAAGCAATTGAAGGAGTTACGGCTGCCTCTAAGCCATACACAGATCTAATTCCAGATAGGGGAAAGCATCCGAATCCAAGTTGGCTTTCTCTCCCTTGTAAGAAAAGGAGCCAGCTTCAGAAATGGAAAGGGGGATGAGAAAGATGGCATTAGCACGGGTGAAGTACAGCCCGAGCTTTGGAGCTGGGAAACCTGCATGATTCAGATGTCTGGTTGTGAGAGCACATAGAAAACCCAATTGCTGAAGGAAAAACAACAGCAAAAAAATATTAAATGTAAAGACAAATGGTAAATTAACAGAAGCAAGGAACTGGAAGGCTGTCCCAACACTCTTGTTTGAGCAGCAAGGAATGAATGAAGCATACTGGAATCCTAAAGGCATAAACTGTGGCAGCGGAGCTGTGGTTCCACCCAGCCATAGCTCCTTGTTAGCAGATGGAGTTGTGCTTGTGTGGGGAACTGCTCACAGTGATGGAATGGGCAAACTAAGGGAGGCAAAAACGCTTGGCTGGGATCTCAGTAAAGAAAAATAGCAGTGGAAATTCACTTCCTTTTCTGTCTGTGGTGTGTGACTGCAAAGCAAGAGAATGCTTGGAACTTTGTCTTCTGTTTGAAGAGGAATGAAGAAAAACAAATATTTTTCTAATAAAAATTTAATATCCTTTTTTTTGGACTTTGTAATCAAAGCAGCTTTATAAGCTATGCGCGCATGCATAGTAATCCTTCACTAATCCTGCTAGCCTGAGGCATACATGGTGCTTATGAAATAACAGGGCAGTTCCTACTACAGAAGAAACTTTTTGTTGTTGTCTTGCTCATCATAAGGCCAAGCAAAAAGAAAAACGTTCATCAGACCATCACACAAACAGAATAAAGGAGATCAAAGGTAAAATATTCCTGTCCCCAAGTGCATTGATCAAATACAGGAGGGCATGAACGGGCTAGCACTGTGGTACAGTACTGGGAGCGCAAGTCCAGTTCCCAATTCTTTTTCCAGAATAAGATATTGTTTCAGTGTCTGAAATCCAGTGAGACAGCAAGGTTACGGGGCATTAGAGCACAGCTGTGGTCACTGCTGGGCACGGGTCACTGCAGTCATATTTCATAACAATTCCCACTACAACTCTTTTCCCTATCACTCACAACTTTCTAACCAGAAACGTTCCTATGTTGAAAAATACATTTAGAACCTTTTCCTCTCAATATTCCTTCAGCTGTAATGTACAGGGGTCAAACCCCAGCAGCCGGGCACGGCAGCGATCCCCACCGGAAAGCAAAACATCCCCGTACGTAACGTGACTTTGCTTTGCCACTCATGAACGCCTGAAATTCAGACTGGCTTTGCTAAGCTGATGAAGGCGGTCAGGGACAGCTGCTGCTAGCTGGTGTAGCTAATGCCTCAGCCAGGGAAGATCCTTTTTTCTCCTTCAAGGACACATTAATTCGACTGAGTCTGCAGGAACGGGCCTGCCCTGTTCTACCGTGCCTGGTGTCAGGCCTGCGGTGTCCGAGCCAGGGGTAAGGAAGCCCGCCAGAGGCCAACTTCTAGTTTATTTTATTGCGACTAATAGACTAAGACCCATCATAGCTTGGAGTCAAGCCAAGGCCTGAAACTGAAATTGCTTCCTAGTAAGTGATTTGCTCCAGTCAATGAATCGAGAGAATTCCATTCCCGTCCTCCTGGACCCGCAGGCCTGGCGATGTTCATAAAATAGACCCTGACCAGGGAGAAGTGGCAGGGTGCCAGGGCAATGCATCAAAACTACCTTTCCTAGAGAGTCGTCCAACAGGTCTCTGACAGGAGCCTGCCCAGCACTCTTCTGGAAGGGGCCTGTGGGGACCCAACAACTGCCAGCTGGACGTGTGAGCCAGCAGCGCCAATCCACGTGCCGGCAGTAACCCCTTCGTGCACAATGCTGGCTGTTTGCCCTGCAGTGTGTGACTCCAGTGCCTCAGTGTCCCCTCACTGAGGCACAGCAAGCTTGCAGGTGTGGAGACCAGCTGCCCTGACCTCACATGATGCTGAGGGCTGTGAAAAGCACACTGAGTTGTGCCCATCACTGCTGTCTCCCTAGGCTGGAGGCACAACCCTGTTTGGTTGGTCCCATGGCTGTACCTAAGGTGTGTGCTGGGAACACATGTTAAGCCAGAGCTTTGCAACAGCAGCTCAAGCAGCAAAGCTCCCCTCTACAGCACAACGAACCCCAGCTTTGAGGCTCAGCAGCCAAGACAGCAGGAAGGTGAGGACAGGGAAGGTACCCAGAGGAGCTGGCACTGAGCACAGACTCTTCTGAGACTGGTGGGGACTGTGGTACACGTCCTGGCTGCCGTAGCAGCTTCACAGGGGCTCATATCATGGTGGGCCCAGAGCAGGGATCCCAGAGCACTGCAGGGTGTGTGTGGGGCTCCTCTCGCACACCAGCCAAGGAGCGGTGAAGCTGCAGGCACAGCCCGGGGCTAGCGAGCACTTGGCCCCCTCAGAAAGGACAGGGGGCTTGGGGGAGCTCAGCCAGCTTGGGAAGGACCATGCTCGAGCACTTCTCCCCCCCTGCATCTGTAGTGCTCCAGGATTATAATGGTTTTAATCTGGAACACAATCCCCCCAGCTCCATTCGAGAAGACTCCATTACAAAACTACCAGGGCTGCACAGTTAAACACTCAGGATGAGGAATGCTGTGAAGTCAAGACTGTACACACAGCCCTTAACTCTGCCCCTTGCATGTCTGCATCATTACAACAGGAGCTATTCCTCAGCTCACACAATAGTTTGTAGTCTTTTCAATCTTTTCTATAACCTTGTTCATATGACACCTTGTAGCACACTCTACCATGCAGTGTAGCCCAGACAAAGAGTCCATTAAAGTAATTTATGTGAAAAATATGCAGTAAATCACAATTAGACAATATGCAACTGGTGAAGTAAAAGAACAGAATAATATTGAGGACAGGCTATCGCATTCAGGAGTTTAGAATGAGACCACATTAACCACTTCACTACCACCACCTCCAGCCCTCACCCTTCAGTGGCACTGCTCTGAAAGTAAAGAGAAAAAAAAAAAGACTAGACCAAACAAAACTCCCCTTAATGATGTGAAATACTTGGTTTATGACAGTGTACTTTATATCAATGCATGGAGATTTTTTTCCAGGTGTGGCTGTTGCTTTCTGGTGGCACACAGGCCCCTGCGATGGGTCATGGCATTACACAGGGTGCCAGTGTGCAGGGAGGTGGCTGCTCAGGGCAGTGAGTCCTCATGCTGCGGGGTGCCAGGTGTGAAGCACAGCTCAAGCAGAGGAAAAGCATCAGTCAGCCACTGAGGGTACAAGACCCCACTGCATGGTGCACATTCAGACTATGATGTACTTTTCACTTTTAAAAGTCTCAAATATTTTCTTAATACATTGATTGTACAGCTAGAGTGACACTTTGACTTGATGAGGCAGTGTAACTGATTTTCCATCACTGGAGTGGCCGCTCTGTGTCCACTGAGCTGGGGCAGCCCCATCCATGCACAGCCTGAGCCCCTGGCCAGGCATGGTGAGCCCCAGCAGAGATGGCCATGGCCCATGTCCCTGTGAGCACTGACACAGAGGGTTGCCATGGGCGAGTTAACAAGCAGCGTTCCAGCACAAAAGTCCCTGCTGAATCGAAGCTCCCTCAGGAGCCATGGCTCTGAGATACCTCAGCCCCCCGGCCAGCCCCCGCTGGCATCTGCTCTGGAGCAAATGCCCAGCCAGACCCGGTGCTCCAGCTGAGATCTGTCTGGCTTGGAGGGAAAGAATGACAGTCTGAGGACATCAAAAAGTGACAAAGACACCAGCCCTGGAGAGGAAAGTCCTCCCCAGGGAATGTCTCTGGGGTAAGCCCTTTGGCACTGCCGGGGGGTAAGGGCTGCTGGAGCTCACCTGTTGAGGTGGCCCAGGTGAATGGAAGTGGTGGGACACCACGTGTGTGTGTGGGCATCACACAGGCACCCGCAGCCCAAACAGCACCACAGCCCACGGGGAGGATACAACATAGGTGGAGGAGTACCAGGTCCACACACGTCCTGCCCCAGGCTGTGCCCACCAGCACAGGGGAGAGCCTGGAGCCACAGAGCACCCACAGCCAGGCATGCAGCTCAGCAGAAGAAAGCTTGCTGCAGTTCCAATGAGGTGTAGACAGTAACTAATTACTAGAGAAGATGACATACAGCCCTGCGATTCCCTGGAATATCTGCTGAACCTCAGGACAGCTTGTGTGTGTTTGAGCCCCTCCTCTACTAAGGAAAGATAAACAGAGTGAGAGACAGCAATGAAGCAAGCGGCAGCTCCGAATCGTAACCGGTCTGAGTTAATCCAGAGCCTGGTAAATAAAGCCACAGACAGTTAATAAATTAGATGAATAAAGCCTAGAAATAATATTTTGCAATAGGATTAGTTCATCTAGAGGGTGCCTGGTGTACATAGGAAGTGTGGGGAGAGAGGTAAAGATGACACTAAATTACCTTCGGCTCTTTAAATTATTTCTGCAGATCCCATTATGGGGGAGAAAGGAGAAATGGCTGCAGAACAAACCATATGGAATCCTGTATCCAGCAGTCCAACAGTCCCCTCAAAAAAGAGAGAGAAAACACGTGTGCAGTGGAAGCAATAAAAGATGTGTTTGTCCCCCATTCATCACCATGTCATCTTCGGATGCACCAGATATTGCTCAGTGGGGCTGGGTGAGAATCCACACAGCTCCCGGCTCCGCAGCCTTCCCCACCCAGGCTGCCCCAGGCCTCGCAGTGCCCAGCTTAAGGGCAGTGGCAGGACCAAGGCATGGCATCTCCGATCAAGGATCCAGCTCCACCACTACTCTCTCCCTTAGTTTTACAGCATCCCCTAATTTTCTCATGGCAGAGGGCAGCTCAGGCAGGGCCCTTACGCACCACAAGTGCCGTGTGTGACCCAGCACCCACAGCAAGGAGGAGGAGAAAGTAAAGGTTCCACATAAGGTTTCTCAGAACACATTGCCTCAGCAAAAGGAGGAGAGTTCAGAGGCTGCCCTCCCACTCCCCCTCATCAACATGTCGACCAGCCTGGCTCAGCACCACCCTGCCTGCACAGAGCAGCCAGCAGCATCTGCCCACATGGTGGGTGGACACGGTGGGCAGTCAGCTGGGGGGTCTGAAACAGCCATTACTGGGGCTCCAGCACAGGAACCAGCTCCTTGACCAACAGCCGCCTGGTCCGGCTGCTGTGAGCACCAGGACCAACCTGTCATCACTGCAAGTCCATCACCCCAGAGCAGGGCAGGGGACCATGCACACACCTAAACTCCAGCTGGCACGCTGCTACTCGGACACAAGTGCACAGGAAGAGGCAGCTGCTGTGGGTCCACAGCTGCCCGTGTCAGCCATCGGTCCCTCCAGCTGCCTGCAGACACTGCTGTCCTCTGCAGAGCTCTGGGCATGGGGTGCTGTGGTGGGTCAGCCCTGAGCCACGGCCAAGCATCACACACCACACTCCCACAGGAGAGGCAGACAGAGCCCACGTGGGGTGGGGTAAGGACAGTGCACTGACAAAATCACCCTGAGAGGGAAACAGGAACAGCCTGCAGCAAACAACACTCACACCTGGTGATAACAGAGTAACTTACCCCAGAACAGGGTGCTGTGGGGCTGTGAGCACCCACCCAACACCCCATCTGCTCAGGCTACTGGGAGGCACCAGGAGACCCCTCCCCAGCAGCCCCTTTGATGGGGAGTGATGGCAGGTGGGGTGGGACCAGCCTGAGCTGACTCTGCTCAGCTGTGCTGGCTGCTGGGGAGGGGGCAGCTCTGGCCTGGCCGGAGCTGGGACAGGTACACAGCAATGGCCATGGCTTGCAGGGAAAGGAACAGCTCTGTCGCACCGTTTCTTCCAGTCCCGTGTTTCCAGCCACGATCTGTGCCTGTTTCCAGATGCTGTAAGGGCCTAACAGTAAATTCCTTTATGTCAGTAATTTACAGCACCTTGGAATTTTATTACTCCTCAATGCCCTGTCCTGCTCCGGCAGCGCTCCTGCCAGGACCGCTCAGGCCATCCGCAGTCTGACTGCACGTCCAGTGCAATAGACAAAGTGATCCACCTTTACCTGCACCTCGCACACTCACACGCTTGCACAACTGCCTCTGGAAAATAATTACAGCACGGAAGCCGATCCTGGTAGATTAAGACAAATTAAGAATCTAATATATAGGTTTGCTGTCAGGTTCTCCGGGTCAGGGGTCGATACAGTATATTGCAATGAGACTATAGGTTACCCCTGCCCCGATATTTTATCATAATAAACCAAATGGGGACGAAACACCCAGCAGTAGCCCATAAATCTATTAGCAGTGAACTGTCAATGTCCCATATAGCAGGGTAATTTGTTAATTCAGAGCTCGGTCTCTTTTTTCACTAGACCTTGTAAACTCCTTTCTGAAACATCAATAAACCATCTGCTTTGACTTGTTAATCAAATGACTTTATTCAGTCCAAAGCAATTTTTTCCTAATAAAAACAGAGTATTTATCTCCATGGCTATAAAAGAGGATTGTTTTCAACTGTTCACTTATAGTTAAGAAGCACATTTAGTTTGGATTGATTTCCAATGCTTTGGTCATATCTTGTCACTTCCCATTTCTTACACACAGCATCTCAGTTTAGCTCCTTAGCAGGGAAAGCACAACCTGACCCAGGGCTGGGAGTGGCACGGGGGGAGCGGCAGCAAAAAAGGTCATGGAAATCAAACTTTACAGAGCTGAGCCCATCCCCTCCAGCCCTCAGGCTGGTCCCAGCCTCTCGGCAGAGCTCCCAGCTGCTGTACCCCCTCTGGTCTCTCTCTGGGCCGTGGTGTCCCCATGTGCCCCCAGCCAGCCCTGGGGACCCTCCCGTGCGCCCTGGCTGCAGGTCTTGCTGATGCTCTCCCAGCGAGGCAGAGGCACGAGCCCCTCCAGCCCCATCCATCCGCAGCAGCTGCTGGAGATGAGCACTGCACCCCAGCCATGGGACGGGGGCCCTTTGTGCCCACTGCCCCCAGCAGCTCCAGAGGCAGCAGGCATGGCGGCGTGCTGCCCTTCCCTCCCGCTCCCAAGCGCCCGGGTGGGGGTAGGGGAAGCCATTAGGACACTATTACTGAAGCACGCAATTCCGTGGTGCAGCGCAGGGGGGGAGATGACGGGCAGAGGACCTGGGGGATGCATTAGAGAGGGAAAGCGTGTTTTCAGTCTGGCCGGTTGTTTTCTCCAGCGGTAGGTCAGTTTGGCAGCAGGCGTTGATGAGTTCAAGAAGCCCCTTGGCACCCCACAGCACAGCAGAGCAGCCATGCTGGCCCCCATGGGGCGGGGTGCAGCCCCAAGCCCTTCAGTGTGTGGGCAGTGTGGGTCCCCCAGCCTTCCCAGGACTGGGGACCCCTTGGGTCCACCTCAGCTCAAGCGGGAGGTGTTTCTCAGGCTGGCCATGACATGCAGGCTGCAGCCAGGGCCCTCCCAGGGCATCCCCACGCATGCTCAGGGTGGGACAGGCACAAAGGGCGGCCTTGTGCCCCATTGTATCCCTCCGCATCGCGGGCTGTGCCAGGGGTGTCTCGCTGCCCGCGACTCTGGCACATCAAAGAGGGTTGTCCCTGGGCCACAGGCGGGGACAGATGGCACAGGGATACCAGTGGAGAGCTAACTGCTGCCGTGAACCTGGCTGTTCTCCTGGAAGAATCAGAGGGAAACCCGCTCTCCGACCCGTCCTGATCCTAACCAGATCCCACCCTTGTCAAGTACCTTCCGCTGCAGACTGAGGAATCGCAGATCTTCCGCCTGAAGCCTCCCTAACGAATGCCTTTCACTAACCGCACCGCGGAGTCTGTGAGCACGGGGCCGGAGCAGCAGCTCCCCAGCTGGGCACAAACCCACCCTGCATGGGGTGCAAACCCACCCAGCACTGGGCACAGCCTGGCCTCCTCCCACCGTGCACTGCCCCAGGCAGCACCGTGCTGGCATCCCTGCTGCACACACTGCACCGTGCTGCACAGACGTCTGCCGTTCCCCCAGCACGGTGCTGGTGCTGCACCGACACTTGGCCAAGGCGGCTGCGCTGAGTGAGCTGCTGCACCCTGGCCGTGGGCCTGGCCATGGTGTCTGAGGGACATCTGGCCAGCGTCCCCCGAGCGACACTTGCCACTCAGCACTGAAGCCTGGGCTGCAAAGGGGGCTGTTAAGGGATATGTCACCAAGTACCTGAGGGGTGTTCCCATGGCACCAGGGCCACTGTGGTCTGATGGAGGCTCAGCCACCGGTGCAGCTGTCCTGCAGCCTGGCTGAGTCCAGGGACCGTGGAAGCCACCTGAGTGTGCCCAAGGCCAGCAGCCAGCACAGCACCTGCCAGTGGTGAGGCAGCTGCTCGGCAGCAGGGTGATGGGCACAGCCCTGCCCCACTCTGCTCCCCATCTCTCAGGGCAGTGGGGGAACAGGACAGCAGAGCTTCAGCCCCACACCATGGTACTGTGACCCGTGGGGCCTGGGACTGCCAAAGGGTCTCTGTGGACCAGCCCCAGGTCCTACCCTAACCCTGCAGGATGCCGCCCGGGCACTGCAGGGCCCTGGCAGCCTTGGCATGGTTGGCTTGCTGCATCCCGCTGGCAGCAGGACCCGCAGTGGGGCAGGCTGGGCCCCGGCCACGTGTGCCGGGTGAGTGGGCTCCCCGCAGCCTCGCTGCGCCACGACGCGCCCGCAGCACGCGCTCCCCGGGATGTGCAAATCAGGAGCCCCCCAGCCCCGTCCAGAGCACCCTGTGGGGGGGAAGGGGCAGAGAAACAAAGTCATTTATATAATGTGTCTCCCTGCTGAGCCCCTAATGGCTGGCGCTTTTGTTCTGCAGTGGCTGGCTGGCTGTGATGGGCAGGAAGCCGCAGTCTCCCTTTGTTCCACGGCCTTATTCAGCAATTTAGATCCATCATAAAAATCAAATATGCATGTTGCAATCGCCTTGCGTACAACAGCTTCAATTTTCGCCTTTCTTTAATTTGAACTCCATGGGAGAAAGAGGCAGGGCCAGGGAGCAAGGGGCAGCAGGAGAAGCGCTTTGTGTTTTTGTTCAGCGGGCTGTGAAAATAGGGAGTAATGAAAATACGGAATTTTTATCTTTGCCTCATTATTTAAAAAAAAAACCCCAACCCAACAAACCACAGGCAGAAATCTTTAATAAAGCCTCCCCTGCGCAAGGACAGCCTGTGTGGGGAGCAGCCTTCATGTCCCCCCACCCTGGGGACCACAGGCTCGGGGGGGCTGGGGGGCGAGGGATGGCCCCGAGGGCTGTGGCACTGAGGCTGGAACTGGTGACAAAGCTGGCAGCTGCCCGCTGCCACGACGCACGCGGCTGAGGAGATGGCCATGGCCCAGGACTCACAGACATGTTTAGTCCTTCCAGGACATCAAGGTGCTCTGCTGCTGCTGAAAGCAAACCTGCACCCTTCAAATCTGTCAGCACCTCCCTGCGCTGCCTCCCCAGGGGCTCTGAGTGGTGCTGGTGGGGGTCTGAGCCTCGAGCTGCTCTCCCGGCCCATCCCAGAGAGGGGCAGAGGCCTTGCACAATGGATGTGTCGGCGGTGCTTTGCCTCCACTCACCCGGCACCATCCCCGCGGCAAGGGGCGACTGCACAGGGCAGAGCCACTGATGCTGACGTGCGGCACGGAGCCAGCTCCTGGGCTTCAGGCACACTGGTGGACGGGAGATTTCCACCCTGTGAGGGAAAGGGACGAATGTTCTCTGGAGCAGAGCACTGAGATCTGCTTGGACTCGCAGGGTCTGGGTGGGAAGGCTGCTGCTGTGATCCAGGGGAACCTGATGGGTTTGCCCAGGGAGCTTTCTGTGCCACAGCGGCTGTGGGAAGACTCCCAGCTCAACATGGGGCCAGGCTGCTGTGGGATAGTTCTCAGGAGGACCAGGGAAGCAGGGTGAGCTGGGGAAGCAGCTGTGCTCGTTTCTCGGAGGTTGGAGGCTGTGCTGGGGCCTGGGGTGCCCTGAGGAAGAGGTCCATCCCCTTGCCACAGGTACACAGGAGTTCCATCTGCCTGGGCAGAACCGGGCCAAGGGCCACAGGACAAGGCTGGTCATATCCCATGTCCTAATCCCCTGCCGAGCGCGCTGATCAAAGGCGCTGCTGGAGCAGGAGGGACACAGCTTCACATAATGGAAACCGAATTTCTGCTTAAAAAAGAAAAGGCACTGCTTTGCCAAAACGCTCAGCATTCCACGCACACATTAACCTGATTACGGGAGGAAAGGGGGGTTTCCTTGTCTGAGGCCTGCTAATAATTTTCTGTCAATTCTGATTTGGCTTTAACCTCCCACCAACCCCCAGCGCACTCGGCTCGCCTGCGCCGTGGCATCAGGAGGTGCTAGGAGTGCCCGTGCCTCGGCCACCGCAGGGTTTACCCCCCCTCCCCAATCTGCTTTCAGCAAGACAAGGGGGTCCGCAGCCTGTCCCTGCTCACAGTGTGGAGGGGCCCGCCCCGCCCCGCAGCAAACGGCTGCAAGAGCTGCTTCCCGTGGCACATCAGCCCAGGGCTGGGGCCAGCGCTGTCTGGGTGCTGGGCCAGACTCTGCCAGTGGCAGCCACTGGAGGGGATGGGCTGCCTGGCCTGGACACACACTGTCTGAAACCCAGGGATAGTAACACCCTGCAGTGACGTGTCCCTGGGGTTGACATTGGTGGCTGGGGGGGGGCTGGAAGCACTGGGGCAGGAGGGGGTGGGTATCATGAGTGTACACGTGTGTGTGTGTGCACGTGTGAGCCTGGCCCGGCCAGCAGCAGTTTGGCAAAGCTTCCCCTCCCCCGTGCTGAGAAAAGGCCCTTTTTCACTGTGACAATTCAATATAATTGAAAGTTTGCTTAGGAAAGAGAGTGTTTTTAACTGAACATGCTCACAGCTGAATCGATATGAATTATACGGCACAGAAGATGCCTAGGGTATTAAAACATTAATTAAGTAACATCATGCTACCATCTAACCAACAGCACAATACCATTTATAGGTACTGCTATCTTTTCTCTGGGGCACGGTGTGAAGTCTCTTCCATCACCGCGGGGGCCGCAGGGGACCTGGAGCACCGCCGGCTGCCGCTCCGCAGGGCCCTTGGGGCGAGACCACAGGCATGGATGGGCCCTGCTCCTGGCCCCGGTGGGTGCGTGAAAGGGCCCCCACGGCTGCAGGGTTCTGTCTGCCCTTTCTGTGGTGCTGCTGACCCGCTGCCACCGGCCACCAGCCCGGTCCTGCCACAGCCCAGCCGGCCCCACACAGCTGTGCCGGTGCCGCGTCCTCAGCCCTCGGATGGTGCCAGTGCCTCGGTGCCGAGTGGGGCAGAGCCCACACGGCTCTAGCTGGATTAGCTCACCACATCAGCCCGGGGATCTAATGCACCGATTCTGCAATATACCAAAATAGAAAGTCATTGGAGTGAAATCAGTGTCTTCACCACATCCCCTCTGGCAGAGCGTTAATTAAAATGACTCTCTAGTGCTTTAGATCATCAGGTGTACATTGTTAACGAGCTTGGAGGAGAGAATGGGCTCCAGATTCGTAGTTTAAGCACTGATGGAGTTAACCCTTCACCGCTGCTGGCACAGCCAGAGCCTGGTGGCGGTTTCTCAGCGCATTCGTCTGCATTAGAGACGCCGTCTCTCTCTGCAGACTTCACATGTCATTTAGCAAAGACGATAACGTGGGACCTGGCTGCAGCTGCGGCTCTCAGGAGAGGGGCCTGTGCCCGGCCCAAGCTCCCTGTGGGATGCTGTGCCACAGGGGCTGCAGGACCAGCTGCACCTGGGACAGTGTCGGGCTCCTGTGCCGAGTGCCCGTGCCGGCCCTGTGCCAGGGCTGCCAGCTGGGCTTCTGTGCCAGGCTGAGCTCCGCTCCACTCCTGGGTGGGATCCCTGGTGGGAAGCTGACTGGGGACTACAGGCAGACCAGCAGCAGTTCCTCCTCAGGGAATGCCAGGCCGCAATGTATGGTTGTGCTGGCCACCTCCCTGGGGCAGCTGGCCAAAGCCCCTGGTTGTGCCATGCCACCGGCAGCCACAGAGGCTGCACCCATGGGCAGAGGCACCTTCCTGCCAGGAACTCTGTGCCAAATCTGTCGGCAAGGCGACCGGCTGCCTGGACACGCAATCACTGCTCTGGATCTATAAACACCTATTTTTTGGCCTGTAAGAGTGTCCTAGTAAGAGCGAAATGTCTTCCTTGTCTTTCAGGCGATGGCAGCGGAAGGTTATTAAAAATCCCTCCCAGGATCCTCTTACCAGAGTCACAGCACGAAGAAACCTTTTTACTTCTGTCGGAGGTTTGCAGAGTTCCCTCTGATGCCCCGCTCTGAGCAGGAGCCTCTCGCAGAGGTTTCCAATGTGCAGCTACTCCAGGCCATTTACACCTTCCTGAGCATTAGAGAGGAGCTTTCTCAAGCGTAGCTCTTTTAAACTGGAATTCAACCCAGGAATAAATAGCAACGTTACATAATAAACGTGCAGGGCTGCAGGTCTGTGAACAAGAGAGAAGTCATTAAGGCGGCACGGTGCAAACGCCGGTGGAAGGGTGGAAGGGTCGTGCTGGCAACCCCATTTCTGCCGCAGTCCCATGGAAGGCACAGCAGGGATTTTTCCTGTTAACCCCCTGATATCCAGAGGCAGCCCAGACCCCCACCTGCTCAGCTCATGCCAGAGGAGCAAAGCGTGAGCCCAGGACAGGGCCGGGCAGCCTGGCCCCTGGAGGGTTTCAGGGCACTCAGCTGCAGTGTGTTTGGGTGCCATCGCCCTCACCATTTCGGTTGCCAGAGGTGAGGGATCTCCGCTCTCAAGGCACCAGGGCCAGGGCCTGGCTGGCTTGGTTCAGTCACACCGCAGCACTGGGAGCCACAGGGGCCTGGACACTTCTTTCAGAACAAGACTGCTTTTGGAGCCCCATCACCAAAGTTACCGGCTTGCAAGTGAATGCCCTGACTGGCTGAAGGATGCTCCCACAGCCTCGCCAGCTGTGGGATTTCCTCAGGCCTCTGCCCTGGGGAGGCAGAGGCAGCCCCTCACCGTTGGAGGTGGTGGAGCAGCCAAGGACAGACCACGCAGGCTGCTCATCTCACCTGCACTGGGGGTTGGTTGGTTCTTTTGTAAATTATTTATTGCTACAGTTATAAATTAGAGATGAATGGTAGCACCTGGGGCGCTCCTTTGGATGTGGTCCTTATTAATGAATTTCAAGCATTTTCTGCTGCAAGGGGCAGTTTTTGGTAAGAGAATCATATATTTAACACACAGCAGTTCATCAAGTTTTCCTCCCTGCAAGCAAGGGGAAGCGCAGCGACTCAGCCACTTACCGTCCTTTACCTTGGTCTCCTTTTGGTTTCGATGGGAGGAAACAGATGGTGATCTTGGATCGCTTCTGCTCTGCAAGTTTCAAGCTGACCCCAACCCGTGAAGGCAACATGCTTTCCCTGGAACTAGCGTTCACAGCAGTGTGCCCAGAATTCTTACACAGCCATTTAGTGAAATGAAATGCACCTCTGATGCCTTTTCCACACACAGCACATCCCGGAGCCGTCACACGCATCATGCCGTTTGGCTCATCACTTCCCCTCCAGCGTTAACTCGCAGCACCAGCCCCGGAGCTTCGCCCCAACGGGGGTCCAGACGGCCTTGTGTGGGGAGAGACACGGACACGCGTGTGCTGGCATGTGCACACCAGCGGCGTGAGGGGCACGTGCGTGCAGACACGCGGCTCTGGCAGCATCTGCCTGCTGTGGGATGCAGCAGCTGGGGCAGATGGGAGCGTCCCGCCGAGCCGAGCGGAGCCATCCGGCCGCACGGCACGCGCCCCCCGACACAGACCCTGCACCGCACGAGCGGGACATCGGAGACAAGAGCTTGTGCTCATTTTTTTGTTTTTTAATGTATCACAATGAGCAGGAAACATACGTGATGAAATATTTCCAAAGGAGTATATTCAATTACCATCTACAGTCAACTCAACTATGACAACAAAGTCTTTTGTGACAAATCTCTTAAAGTTTTGAAAGTTCCATGTGGTTTCTGTTTCTGTTTGTCTCCATGTATTTTGGTACAGTTCGAGATCAGCATCGTTACAGTAACAAAAAAAAGCTAACAAGACTACATTATAGAAAAACACCAAGAACATCATTTTTGGTTTCACTTGCTCTATTTTTTGTACATTGCAAAGGCTGTTCATACCCCTCTTCACCTCAGTTATGCTTTCAGTTCTACCCAAACTCGCCCCCCAAAAATAAAAATGAAAAAAATAGTCAAAGCTTTGTGTTTCACAGTGGGCAGTATCTCGGCGCCGACCGACCGACCAACCAACCGACCAACCATCCAACCCAATTTCTGCTTCTAGTTAAAAGTTTAATTTTTCTTTTTAAAGCAAAATATATTTCCACGAACAGCGAGCGTGCTGGCTTGTGTCAGCGGCTCCCCCGGCCCCTGCCGGCCCCCAGGCAGCCCCGACACACGCCTCTTTATTCTCAATTGTATGAAACTTTGGCCATCTTCACCACTTAAAAAAGCTTTTTAGTAAAAATAAAACAGAAACTCGCTCAATGCTCAGTTTGAAATCTTTTCCTCGAGCCGCTCCGACACCCCTGGGGAGGCCACGCACGGGGGTCGAGCGGAGGCTCCCGCTGCCGACGTCGCTCCCGCAGCATCCCGTCCCGGCGGGTTGTGGGCTGACACCGACGGTGCTGCAGGGTGCGAGGTCAGGGCTGGTGGGGCTGGGCCGGGGGCGCAGGTCCCACCCAGCGCCAGCCCCAGGGGAGCCGGGCCGCAAGAGGAGGAGGCAACCTCGCACTGAATGTCTCTAGAAACTTTTAGAAAAAATACAAGGAAATGAATTTATAAAACCTTTTAGTGGGTGGGAAGGAGGAGGGGGAAGAAGGAGAGAGAAATTGCACTATGACCAAGCAATATAATTAAAAAACCGAAACAAAACGGAGACAAAACAAAAGAGTTTCCAAAAGAGACCTGGCGGCATCGGACAGGTAAAGCTAGTGTTAGATTGTTAACGTGTGTCACACAGAGAACCCAAAACAGAACGAACAAAAAAACTTCTATATGATACAGACAGAGTAACATACAACAGTTAAATGGCAAAAAATATATATATATATATATTTCATAGAATTACAAACAAGATAAAATAATGGAAAACAAAAACTGTACAACTTTAGAATTTAAAAAATGTTCATCTCAAACACGGGGAGAAATACAAGAACTTTTGTTAAAAGAAAACAGTTTGTTAAAACAGCAAACGCTTCGTGTGGACTTGTTTCCATTTTTGACACCTTATGCTACAGCTGGGTACTGGCAGGAATATTAGATGGTTCTTCTCTCTTTAGTATCGTCTACTTAAAAAACAATTAAAAAAGGAATTTGCACTATGCATTAGCCTAGTTAGAAATATGTACAACAGTTCAGGGTCTAGTCTTTCATGGAACTAAAACCAAAAAATCCATAAAAACAAAAGCGTCCCGCTAGCAAATGGACCCCACGATCGTCTCTCAGGTGCTCCAGGCTCTGGCGGAGTCGACGAGCGGCCTCAGCACGGGGAGGAGAAGCCGGAGGTGCGGGAGGAACCTGCGTTCACAGTCTTCGAAGTTCCCTTTTGAAGCAGGAGGAGGATGAAGATGATGGGGAGAAGGCTCTCGCGCTTTCGGGGCGGAGGAAGCGGGGTGGGGGTGGGGAAGAGATTGTTTCTGTTGACATTTGGCTATGGAAGTGGAACAGCAAGCATCTATTTGTNGCTCCCCGGGCAGGGCGCGGGGCTGGACGGGCACCGCGGGGCCGGGGGCCCCTCGCCGGCCCGGAGCCACGGCACCCCCGCCACCACGGCAGAGAACTTGGGAAGAGGAACCTGCCTTTTGGTGAGCTGGGCTCTCGCTAAGAGTTGTCTCTCTGCTTGCAGAAGAAGCACAGATAACAACCTGGGTACTTTTTTTATTCTTTATTTAAACTTAGACTTGTTTGTTTAAATCAGAAACAAATTCTCAAGTAAAAAGAATCCTTTTTGCTCATTCTGCACCAGTGGTGAAAGGGTATGTCTTTGGATTTTATTTAAAGCATGAATTTTCTTTAGAGAAAAAAAAATGTAACAAAATCTTTTTTCTTTTTTAAAGAAGGAACAGAGTGCAGCCTAATTACACAAACAGAAACAAATGCTTATAGGTCAGGAACAGAGTCTTTGAAGCATTTACAAAATGAGGAAAAGAAGAGGGCAAGAGAAAAAAAAGAGGAAAAATGGAAAATAAGAGAGATAAGTGCACAAGGGTAACAGACATAGGTAAATTGTATGTATACGCCTTAAAAAGTTTCAAACCCCCAACAAAAAATATTCTGCAAGGGATCCTACTGACCCCCCAAAACCCTTTGAACTTCTTTCTTTAGTTTTTATAAAATAATTATGCAACCACCCTCTAAGAAATGAAGGTAGCAACCATAAGTGGAAGATTACAGGATGGGGGAACGGGGAGTAAAGGTACAAAGGGGAGAAAAGCTCAGGCGAGTCAATGGATTGCAATCTATCTGGCTAGGAATGAACAAGACAACATCAAATGAGAAGCCGTCAGCTGGACCATACAAAAGCTAAATGTACACAAAAGGGTTTTTCTTTTAAATCTACCATACTGCTTCAGTTCATTTCCAATGCAACAATCTACTCAACACCAAAAATGGTCATATCTATCATAAATACAGAAAGTCAGTTGTTTTAAAACTTATTTTTTAAGCTCCGAGTCCTCAACACTCTTTGTGTGGTTTTTTTTTTTCTGAAAAGTGGGAGTGCTTAACTTTTCCCCTTGGAATTGGCTTCAGCAGAAAAGCTACCCTTAAAATCCCCGAAAAGCTAAAGCAGTTCACATTGTTTTTTTTTTTTCTCTTGAATACTTTCTGCCCATTTTAAATTAAAAAAAAAAAACCAAAACCAAAACAAAACAAATTTCTTTTTCTGGAACGAAAACAAAATGAAACAAAAACCCCAAAACAAACGAAAGAAATTATATATATATATATATATATAAAACAATGATTCTGAAAACAGAACAAAGTGTGAGCGATTGACCTGAGAATAAAAAGACATTACATTTCTTTTTTCTTTTAGCAAGCCATTGGTATCTGAATGCTAAGATAGCAAGAAATTTAAAACTGTAACAAGGTGGGCTGCTTTCCCATACAGTGCGTGCCGGCCTCTGCTGTGCTATCGACGTGGGGCGGTATTGAAAAGGGGCAATATACAAGGGGCTCAAGCTCCGAAGACAGTAAGGAGGCAGCACGGGCTTTTGTCTCCCAGACCAACAGTACCTTCAAAAGGACAAATGTAACAGATTTTTTTTTTCTTTTTTAACTTTTATTTTATTAAAAGGAAAGGAAAAAAGAAATGTAAAACCCACCGGCATCGTTATATGGGAAAACAACCCACACTTTTTCTTTTTTCTTTTTTCTTTTTTGGTTAGAAGCTTTGGAATTGCAGTTAGTCTATTTTTGAAATTGGTTTGTTATTAACTTTTCTATTTAAATTCACTTTCATTGTTCATCTTCAAAGCTTACAATCTGAAGGTGTCCATTCCTATGCTAGCTAGACCACTGTCCTTAGGGCAGCCGGGGTCCCGGGGCCCCTCCGCCGGGCTCGCCGGTCCATCTGACTTTTGGCTAAGATCCGTGTCAGACTCCTCCGAATAGTCGTCTGTTGGCATCGAGGGCTGAACCCCTGAGGTGCTGCATGAACTTGAGGTAACCGTTGAAGATGAGGAGAGAGGAGGGAAAGGCGGCGGCGGCGGCTTCCCCGGCGGGGCACGGGGGGCTGCCGGGGGCNTGAGTGAGCGGCCGACTGCGAGGTAGATGCGGTGCTGGGGTCGGGGGGGCAGGCAGAGTGAGGTAATAGACTGGGGTGCTCTTTGGCGTTTCTTGCTGCTCTTGTGATTGTTCGGTGTTTGTGCGGGGCTGACTCGAGATGCTGACTGAGGGCTTCGTCCCCACACACCGTGCTCTCGCACGCCACGCACTGGTACGAGCCGCTGCCCTGGCTGCTGCCGGTGGGCACGTGAAGCACCATCTCTTGCAGGTTCGCCACGGACTGGCCGAAGAAGCAGAGGGATTTCAGGTGGTCGCTGGCCGCCTCCTGGTCGCCGAAGCCCGCCTGGCACTTGCGGCAGACCAGCTTGTACTGCACCTTCGGGACGATGAAGGGGTCGCAGAGGGAGTCCGCGCCCTTGCCTTCCGCTTCGGGCTCTTCTTGGGGTTTGGGCAGGAGGGGGGACACCTCGCGGGGTGCGTTCTTCTGCTCTTCTTGCTTGGGGGGTTCTTTGGCAGGGTCTTTGTCCGGGGTGGCAGCCCCCGCAGGGACGGGGGTTTGGCTTCCTTTGGGCTGCTGCGCTTTCTGCTGCTGCTGCTGCTGCTGCTGTTGCTGCTGCTGCGCCTGCCGCTGCTGCTGCTGCTGCTGCTGCAATGTCTCCTGCAGACTCTGCTGGTATTGCTGGTACTGCTGCAGCAGGGAGCCGGGGGACAGTCCCAGCAGCGCCTGCGACAGTGCGGGGCTGTAGGGGAAGAGCCCCTCCATGCCGTACATGGGCTGCAGGTACCCGCTCTGCAGGGCGCCGGGGATCTGTGGGGCATAGTAGGGGGAAAAGCCGGGGACGAAGTAGGGAAGGAACTGGCTCGTCAGCAAAGTGGTGGGGTCCGAATTGAGGGCAGCCTGCAGCGCCTGGAGTTGGGCGGGCTCCACTGCGTACTCCATGGTGGGCAGTGGGGCCGAGAGGGCACCCGCCGGCGCCTCCCCCTTCTCCTTCTTGGGCCCTGGCAGGGCGTCCCCCTTCCCCTTGGGTGCCTTTTCCTTCTCTTTTGCCTTCTCACTCTCCTTCTCCTTGCGCTGCGGCGGGGGCGGCTGCTGCGGCTGCGGGGTGGTTGCCGGCGGCTGCTGCGGGGCCACGGCCGCGGTGGCTTGTGCCGGGGTGGGTGAGCTCAGCGCGGCCGGGGGCTGCTTATTTGGTAATCCAGAGGTGGGGAGGCCGGGCGAAGGGACGCTTGTGCTGGGCAGGCCCATCAGGTTGGGTTTGGGAGAAGTTAAAGCTGCAAGAGGGAGGAGAGAGAGGTGAGGAGTCACTCGGCAGGCAGTTCCACTAAATTTAACCTTCTGCTAAAAGAGCCCCAGTCCTTAGAGCTGCAACAGTACCTGCTCAAAGGCAGTCAAGAGTATGAGCAGTGCGAGTACAAGGGATCAGCTGTGGAG
>VZTU01020664.1:52466-138610 GCA_013400835.1 Zapornia atra | reverse complement strand
CAGAAATGTCTGCTTTAGGTAGTCCCTCCTCTGTGATACATCCAGTGGGAGGAGAGGGGACACCCAGGAACAAGTGCAGGCAGCCTCTGCGGTTGCAGCCCTGTGGTAGGTGGAGCCCCATACCCAGGTCCTTGGCCAGAGCAGACGGCATGACCCAGGGCGGAGGCTGACGCAGGGAGCACGAGGTGCAAAGTCTGTGTGAGGACACACATGCTCCTCAGGCTTCTGGACACCAAGCCCAGAGCCCTGCCAGCACAGCACCTCTGCAAGAGCCCGTCCTGCCATGCTGGTGCAGCACAGGAGGAATCTGTGCCTCTCAGCAGACACAGGCACCGCTTCCTCACAGCCCCGTGCTCTGAGGGACAGCTGCTGGCTAAGGGCAGCAGAGCACTGAAACATGGCTGCATCACTCCCGGGTATGAGCGGCTACTTGCCTGCGGCGCCGCATTCACCCACTGATGCAGGGGACCTGCCCGGTGAAGGACAGTGAGCAGGGCTGCTGCAGCTCCATGGAGCCCAGCCTGGGGAGGGAGCAGCCCCAGAGGGCTGGGAGGAGGGCACCCAGGCACCAGCAGAATTCAGTGATGGCTGATGCGAAGCCCTTCGGAAACCTGCACCTGCCCCTGATGCGGTCTGGAGACAACAGCGACCTGTGACGGCACGAGGTGTGTGAAGTGAGCTGCCCTCAGCAGCAGCACAGAGCTCAGATAAGGGCACATTATGGATAGATGCCATTGAAACTGATGTCCCCCAGCTGAACAGTCCCTGAGAGGTTCAAGCGCCAGAGCAGCAGCTAATTCATAACATTCCTGGATGCACAGCCTTATCTGCTTCGACAGGCTTTGAGCGGAGCTGGCCTGACCTTTGGAGCTTTATCTAAAGGCCACAAATAGTCTGTTTGACTTTCTAAATAGCTTCGTCCTGTCTAGGCAGTCACTGATTGCCTTTAACATTCATAGTACGTAGACCTGTCTCCCCAGGACACGTACTGGTCTTTGGAGAAAAATAAAAGCAACAATATAGATTGAAGTGCAAAAGGGTAATTTTAGATCTTGTTATAAATTGGGGGTACTACGTAAACAGCACCGAGCTATCTGCTGGCAAGATAATTTGCCAAAGAGATCCTCTTGGCCTAGTTCTGGCCTCTGAAACGAGCTCTCTGGTAAGAACAGAAGTATCACATGATAAGTCCTGGCATGCGAAGACACGCTCTGGGCATGTAGCTAGGACAAGGTTCAAGGGGCAGGGATGGACAGCAGCTTCTGATGGCAACTGCTTTTAGAAATGGTTTAATAACAACGGTGGTCAAGAACGATTTTACCTTCACTCTGAGGGCGGGTGGTGGGAAGAGTTCTGGGACTATGTGAAAAAGCCCAGAAGAAACCTTCTCCAGATTCCAGAACAGCCTGCTGTCCCCTTTCCTGCTGTCTGACAGGACCCTCCAACACAGGCATCAGCAACCGAACCACAAGGCAACCCCCCCGCCCAGAGTAAGGGACCGTGACTCCGGGGGAGTGGGTCCTCTTGGAAAGGCCAGGATCCAACAAGCACCTGAGACTTCAACTCTTTTTGTTTGTCAACAGAAGAGATTTCAGAGACAGCAGCAATGGAGAGCAAGGAGAACCCAGCCGCTCCCAAGGGGAGGGGGGGATGCCTGGTTTGCACCACGGGTCTCCTCAGGTGTCACACCCCGTGTCACCGCAGCCACGCACAAACCTCAGTGCTCACGGTGAGCAGCATGGCAGCCAGACTCCTGCCAAGGCCAGATGAGCTGCTCATACTCCATGAGCTGCTCACACCAGCTACTATCCTGTCATCTTCATCTGCTCACCCAAAGACTGACCTCTTGGATGATGGGAGAAGATGGCAGTTTTATTAACCAGACACAACACGCTACCTGGAAGCTCCTGCACTGACTTTTCCAATCTTGAGAAAGAAACTTCAGTCAGCCTGCTGAATGACAGCATCAGCAAGTCCTTCTGGAGACTGGGAGCACTCCTGTTTCTGATTAAGAAGCCAGGAAGATGCTCAGATCCCATTCAGGCTTCATACCATGGACTGTAACTCATCACCAGCCAATTAGTTCAGTACTGTAAGAGAAAGTTATCCCTGCCAGACGCTGTCTAGCTGCTGTTGTTAGACCTGCTTTCACAGTGTAGAGGTGGCCAATGGCACATGGTGCGACTGTACCAGGTGTTATGGTGTCCAGCCAGGGACAGGCTCAGCCTGTTTCTGAGACAGGACCCCAGAGTCAGTTCTGGGGCTATCTCTATGGACATAGAGCAGCCCTGGGCAGAGTCAGCTCCAAGAAGGACCGTCAGAAGTAAACACAGAAGTCTGCCAAGTGAAAGCAGGTCTCCCAGAGAACATCAATTCCTCTGACATGAGTGGTGATACAGACATGGGCACGTCTCTGGGAAGCCAGCGATGTAGCAGGGGTGAAATAAGGCCCTTGGATCAAGTTTTCTAGGTCACCAATAGTCTAAGTCTGAGCAGCATCTCTGCCAGTGTGGGCTACACATCTTAAACCTTCCACCCATCCAGGCACAACGGAAAGAAGCATCCTCAAAAACCAAAGTCCAGTAACTGGGATTAGGCCACAAAGGATTCTGCCAGATTGCATTTTTATGTACTATCGATAAGAAAAGTCTTATTAAAATACCAAGTAGATTTGTCCCACGGCTGTTGCTTGTTGAGAAGATCCTTCCAGACTGTGCCCAGCTGTTGCTCAAAAAGCAACACACAGCTGCCCTGGGATCTGCCACGAGGACCTTACAGACAGATGCTCCAGGTTTCTGCCACCAGTGCTACTGGGCACATCCCGCTCCTCCCTAGAAACTGTTCTGAACTACTGAAAACTCCAGATCTCACTAAATAGACTGAAGAGGAAAGGGACACCGACCAATGCGTTTGGCATGTCAGTCCTATCCCTGCTCCACTGGATAAATCCTGTTTCCATTTCCTTCAATGGAATTTTTAGTCTCTGCTAATGAAACAGGGAAATGCATTGTGTCCAGATCTCACTCTTCTTCAGACTTTGCTAGGAAACCTGAGTTCAGGAATTAAAGATAAAATACCTATTGCTCATGGGCTGTCCAGCAAATGTGCCCAACAAAGGGCTGGGTATCCTCTTATGCGTTGCTCTCAACTGAACACCCACTTGTGCTAAAGATGCACCAGGTTAAGTTGTGTCTCTGAGCAGTGTGACAACGTCTGTACCCACCTGTGTTGGATGGAGTGAAGCCTGGTAAGGATGGGCTGTTGAGGCCTGGGAGCAAGACTGGAGGGATGCCCTGTAGTGCTGGGTATGCAGCAGGAAGGTTAAGAGCTTGCAGAGGGGTGTTATCAAACATGCCCTGCTGTTGAGCTGCCAGACCAAGAACCTCATTGGCTTTCTTGATCCGGTCCAGCTCCTGCTGAGCCATCAACTGACGTACAGTAGCTGGGTCAAAATACTCCTTTTCCTTATCCAACTGGCTTCCAATGGTTTCTTTAACTTTGGAGATATGCTGTTGAGAGAAGATATGGTCACGTACAGACAGTCGAGCGCTGTACTTGATGCCACACAAAGTGCACTCTGTTTTGGGTCCCTCGTAACTTGTTTGGTTTATACCAAAATGCTTGGCCATGCTGAGTTTGGACTTCTTCTCCTTCGCCCTAGCATTCTGGAACCAGACCTGAACAACTCTCTTTGGCAGTCCAATGTCATTGCCCAGGACCTCACACTCCAGCATGGTAGGTGTCCTGTAGTCATTAAAGCATGACTTAAGAACCTTTAGCTGGAGATTAGTCATCTGAGTGCGAAAGCGTTTCTGTCCGGGACGATCCCCGCTCTCTCCAGACTTGCTGGCTGAACCACTTGCACCAGGGCTGGGTGAGCAGGGATCTGCAAGGCTGGATGTTTCACTGTAGTCCACAGTACCTTCATTATCGTACTCTTTGCTGTAGAAGCTGGGAGCTGGGCTGACCAGGCCAGAAGACAGCCGATCTTCATATTCAGACATTGCCATCATGGCAGCTTTTGTCAGGCCTTCGCTGGGCCCCGAGGCTGATTTGGTTTCGGTTGCAATCCCTGTTGCGCTATCGTTGTCTGCGTTCCCTTCATCTCCCGTTGTAGTGTCTGTGATTGCAGTGTTGACAGAAGAGCAGTCATCGTTGTCCAGCTTTGTCTGGTCAAAGCTCAGGTTGACCGAGGACATGGAGGGACTCTCGAAGTCTTCTATCCCCTCCACCTTAATGGAGGATGGACTCAGCAGAGTTCGAGGTGACAGCTCCATGCTCTTGTTCACTGGGGACAGAGGAACACTCTGTCCATCGCTGCTAGCTGGTGGCATGTGAGAAAAGCCTGCTCCATCAAAGATGTCTCCCTTCATTTGGAGTCCCCCATCACAATCCAGGAGCATAGCAGACAACGTCAAGTTGTACCCAGCTCGCTTGGCCTCGTGCCAGTGACGGGATCGGATATGAGCTTCAAGAGCTGTCTTTGCTTTGAAGAGAGCTCGGCAGAAGGGGCAGCGCCTGTGGGCTTGGGCAGGCCCCACAGCCCTGAACTGCCCCTTCCTTTCCCGCGCACGGGTGTTCTGAAACCAAACCTGCACCACGCGTTTCTTCAAGCCCACTTCATGTGCAATGTGGTCCAACATTTTCCGTGTTGGGTTGGAGTCAAGCAAGTACTTCTGATAGAGAATTTCCAGCTGCTCTGGGGTGATGGTTGTCCTCAGACGTTTGTCCCTTTGTGGTTCTTCTCCTCCCGTCCCGCTGTCATTTTCTCCAGGGCTGGCGCTGGCCTTTTCCTCCAGCTTCCTCTTCAGTGTGTTCATTGTGGATGTTGGAGTTGAGGGGGAAGTGGCCGAGCTCGCTGGGATCTGTGGTAAAGTGCCAGATAGCAGCTGGCTCGCCAGTAGTGGGTTACTGGGATCAAAAAGCATGAAGGGCATATCCAGCGTTCTGTCCAGGAAGGGGGGGTGGATGAACTGGTTCTGTGCACTCAGAAAATGGAGCTGCTGATGCTCCTGCCAATGCTCGAAGGAAGGAAATGCCAGCTTGCACTGGTCACACTGGTAGGGGATTAGCTGAGGAGGTAGGTTTGCCAGCTGTTGAGGGGTGGATGTGTGAATGGGTTTGAGGGAGAGATGCGAGAGCTGAGATGGACTTGGGCTTGACTGGGACAAGGAGCACTGAGGGGGCTGAGGAGGGGGAGGTGGCTGTTGCAATGAAGAGGGGGAGGATAACTGTGAAATCTTTTGGTGTGCTGAACTTGTCTTTTGTTCTCCTTGGTCCTGTTGCTGCTGACACTCTTGCTTTGGTTGCACTTGCTTCTCTTGAGTTTGGTTTTGCTGTGTACTTGGAGGTTCAGACTGCTTTGGTTTCTCATCTGTAGCTTCTACTTTAGAACTATAGGTGGAGGAATCATCTGCCTCTGCTGTGAGCTGCAGAAAAGCTGAAGAGGTTGCATTGGCTGAAGATGTAGGTGTGCTGTAAGCTTGCGAGGGCATTGGTGTGCTGCAGGAGGAACTGGTTGGAGTCAAAAGCTCCATTGCATCCATAGAGTCTTCATTCTGGCTATCGTCCTGTCCGTCCTCATCCTCATCTTTGTAACAAAGCTTTTTCTGGTGTTTAATGAGATCAAAAATGCGTTGAAAGACTAGACTGCACTTCTTGCACTGGTAGTTCAAGTTGCTTGTTCTGATGTACCTGTCATTGGTAAGCTCCCGTCGCTCCCCATCTTTGCCTTCTCCCTGATTCTCATAGTTCTTCCTCGCCTTCTGGCGGGCATTCTGGAACCACACCACTATAACTCGTGTTGGGAGGTTCAGCAAGTTAGAAAGCTGCTCAAATTCATCGTCTTTTGGATAAGCATTGGCATCAAAGAAGTCCTGCAGGACTCTCAGTTGGTAGTCAGTGAAGCGTGTGCGGGAGGACCGCTTGCTTCCCCAGTACTCCTGCTTTTGAGGCTCTGGAGAAGGGGGCCGTGAGTCGATCTTCAGTTCTTCCAGGCTGGTAATGGGGGGATTGCTGAAGTTGTAGGGGGAGTCCTTGTTGCGCTGGCGTTCTTTGAAGAGCGTGTTTCGGAACCAGTGCTTGATCACTTTCTGGGGCAATCCAGATTTGTCTGCCATCTCTTTGATCTGCTCCTCACTGGGGGAGTTGTTAATGTCAAAGTACTGCCGGAGGACTCTGAGCTGGTCATCGGTGATCCGTGTCCGTGGCCTCTTGTTCTGCTGCTGCTGGAGAAGGCTGGGGTTGAGCTGATGCTGGTACAACTGGGCCAAGTCAGCAGGCAGAGGGTCTACGGGACCCAGCTGGGGCGGCAGCTGAGCAGGTAACGTTTGTAGTGGCATGGTCTGCATCATCAGTGGTGAAAAGATGGGGAGCTCCATGGGCATGGAGAGCTGGGTGAGCGGCACAGATGGCTGGGCTGGTGCGATTGTAGGAGAGGTAATCGGTGGGGCGGAGGTCGGGATGGTGGGAGTAGNGCGTCTGAGGCCGAAGGGGGTAGAGTTTGTCATAGTGTTCTCTGTACTGTTTGGCAAACCTCTCTAACTGCTTGAAGGGAAAGTAATGTTGGTGAACGTGCTCTTGGTGGCTCTTCAGGATGAGGATGTTTGAGAAGAACTTGCCGCATGTATCACACTCCAGCTTTTCCAAGTTCTCACCCTGCTCTGTCTTCCCATTTTTCTTCTGCACCTTCTGCTTGTTCTCGTTATACTGAATGACCAGCTCGAAGCCGAAGTTCTCCAGCAAGGCTTTCGTGGCATTCCCTCTTGCATCGGAGGCAATGCGCGGGGGCAGCAGGGAGGGCTCTGAGCCACTGCCTGGCACAAAGTCCTTCTTCTCTTTGGGCTTTAAGTTATCAGGCAGACACTCCTTAGATGCTACGTTATTGTCTCCCCTCTCTGCACCTTCCCTTTCCCTCGGGGTTTCTTTCTCTTTCTCCTTCACTACAGACTTATTCTTCTTCTCAGGATGCTGGCTCTGCTGTATGAGAACGGAGTGAGGTTGTGACAAGGACAGCTGACCTTGCTGCTGCTGTAAGAGCTGTGGATGGCTCTGTTGAGGGAGCTGAACTTGAGCCTTCAGGTCCTCCAGCAAACTGGGACCTGTACCGGTCAGTGTCAGCGCTCCACTGGTGACAGGCAAGCTGACTTCTGGATTGAGCTGGAACTCGGCGCTGGGGATGTAGAAAGGAAACAGAAGATGCTGCTGTTGCTGGAGCTGCAGAAGGGTCTCAGTGGTCATTGGAAAGTGCGGCAAAAGTGCTGGGTTGAACAGCTGCGACTGCAGGAGAGCAGCTTGCTGCTGCAGCTCTTGTTGCAGATGGGCCTGGACTTGGGCCTGCGCCTGTGCCAAGGTCTGAGCTTGCTGCTGCTGCTGCTGCTGCTGCTGCTGCTGCTGCTGCTGCTGCTGCCTGGATGCAATCATGTCTGCCAGCTTCTTTCGGTTTACCTCTTTGGGCTCCGAGGGCGAGGAGATACTGGTGCTTGCAGGGTTACCTAAGGGAGGGATTCCCACACTGTCACTGGATACCTGGTTGAGGAGGCTGGGAATGGGAGTTGTGCCCGAGTTACTTGTGTTGGTGGTTGTGAAAGTATTACTGTTGCTGGCGCTCACTGGACTTGGTGTGGATGATCCCAGAGAGAGACTGCTGCTGCTGCTGTTGCCAGCTCCGTTACTGCTGCTGCCCCCAGCTGCCTCCAGCTTGGCAGCACGAGCCTTGGTTTGGTGCAGGACAGACCTCATGTGGATCTCCAGGGTTGAGCTCTGACTGTAGGCCACGTTGCAGGTGTTACACTTAAAAGGTTTGTTGTCTGGGCTGCTGGTAGGCTCAGGCTGCCCGGTAGCAGACTCCTGGAGAGCTCTTTTCAGTTTATGCAGATGAGAAACAGAATTGTAATGGACCAGGAGAATGTTCTTTTGTGTGAAAGACTCCTTGCAGACCGTGCACTTGTAAGGGCGAGATGGATCCAGGAACTTCTCCATAGTGAAGTTAGGGCCCTTCCTGAATGGTAAGGCCCTTTTCGGTTCTGAGCCAGAGTCCTCTTGCACCGACCCCGAATCGCTCCCTGTCGGGCTCTGCTTATCTTCCAAGTCACTCTCCTCCTCCTTATCCTCCTCGACTATTATAGTGTGGTCTTCTGCGAGGGAAGGATCGCCCATAGCCAGGAGGTCCCCGTTGACCAGGAGACCACCGTATAGCTGCTGGATGTCGGCCTCGCTCAGCTCCAGATGGCTGGTTTCCAGGTGCTTCTTCAGGGCCTGGAAGGTTCTGAAGCTGCGCTGGCAGAGGCAGCACATGGTGGCTGCCCGGATGACGTGGTACTGGGAGTGGAGCTGCAGCTTCTCGATGGTTTTGAAGGCCAGGCTGCACTGGTTGCAGCGGTACTTGTAGACATGGCGATCGGATACCGGCAGCTGAGGTCGCTTGGCGTGGACGTCATTGAAGTGTGTCTGCAGGGCTGCCGAGCTCTTGAACACCTGGTTGCAGCCCTTCTTCCAGCAGAGGAACCCGGAGTCCTCCCTGGCAGAGCCCTGATCGGCCGGGGCGGGCTTGGGGTCTCCGCTCTGCTCGGCACTCTCGGATGGCAGCAGACTCTTTCCCGCATCCTCAGAGATCTCTGTGGAAACAAAACCAGAGCAAGCCTGAAAGTGACCCCAGCATACAAGGGCTCCTCGACACCCTGTTTTTGTACCTAGTATGTCTGTGGTTTTTCCTCTGCAGGTACTTCTAACATTTCTCCTCTCTCTCCATCCATTTTCTAAACCAGCCTGTTACCCTCATCGCAGCCCAGGAACCCACACAATTTACTTTCTTGCCCACTTTGAATATCTGGAAATTACTCACACACGCACATGTTCCCTTAGCGTACTGATCACCTTCACTTCTCTCCTTTAAGTGAAGGCCATTCAGCTACCTATCTGTCTTTGCTGTGTTTCTCTGATGTCCTGCTTGTTTTCCAATTAGAAGGTTCATCAAACTGAATGTAGCATTTGAGTCTTGGTCCTATCAAAGCTAGAAACAGCAGAAATGAAGTTCAGGTCCTGCTGGCAGCAGTTCAGGGGGTGCTGTTGGAGGATGGGAGAAGAAGGAACAAGCACTCAGAGCACTGCCACTTTTCCAGGGTCTAAGAGCACAGTCCTGCTGGAGATGACAGCGTGACACGGGTAGAGGCCAAAACCAGATCCACTGCCCAGGGCACCACTGGCTTCCCTGTCTGTGCCACGCTGCCTCACCAGCACCACAACCCTGGGGAGGTCTGGAGGGCTGTCTGCATTCCCAGATTCCTTACAGACCCTCCAGAAAGGCACAGAAGGAAGACTGGCACTGCTTCCATGCCAGGTTTGAGATCAGACACTTCTGCCCAAGCAGAACGATGTTCTTAGGATGCTGCAACACCATGCTACAAAGCCAGGACGAAGTAGCCATTTACAGCCATACCTTTTTAACAGTATGGCAGTGAAAAAGGCCAAGGAGATTTGGGCTGGACAAGGAATGCAGCAGCTCAAAGCTCCCCGAACTGTGCGCCCAGCGTGTGTCCTTGATCTACAAGGGCAGCAAAGCAAGGACAGCAGAGGTGGCTGCAGTCTATGGCTGCAGCCTTCAGTGTCTCTCCACAGATCCCCTCAGCCCTCGACCACCTCTGCTTTTCTCTGCTTGCACCTGGCCTTCTCCTTTGCAAGGATTCAACACTACTTCCAGGTGAATCACCACGGTGGTGAGCCGCTCTTCAGCTCTGAGCTACCTGACTCGGGGGCACCCCAGCACCAGCCTCTTTGGGCATGGATGAAGGGAGATGGCTCTGCTGGGCACTGACTGACTGTGGGTCCCAGGAGAGAGCTCGGCATGTGGAGCTTGCCCAGGCAGAGCCATCCCCAGACGGTCCCTGTCTGGGTGCTGGGGGAGTGGTGGGACCCATGAACTCGCTGCCCCGCACTCACCAGGCTGCTTCCCCAGCTCCTCTGCCGTGGGGTTCCCGTCCTTCTCTGGAGCGGCCGCCGGGAGAAACATGCTGCTGGGCATCATCACCTCAGGTGTTGTCACCTGGAGAGAGGGAGGGAAGGATGTGGGGAGGAGAAAAACACCGGTAAATATTTTAAACATCTTCAGTGGGAAAATTAGACACCAGAATTGTAAAGTCAGAGGCGTCACTTTTCATAGCTCACTGAAGACTCATGTTTATTAGACAAAGCTCATATCAGTCAAAAGTGTTTCTACAGTTACATTCTGGACATAATTAGCAGTGCACACTTGAAGAATAATCTTATTATTAATATTTTTTCCTTTATGTAGAATTCAGACTTTGATCACTGACAATGTTTTGTCATGGGCTGTGAAACTTCTTGTGCAACCAATTAGGTAGATAAGTTGAAAGGCCCACCTTAAGCTGCTGAAAACATAATAAGGCCCCTAATTAAATCATACCTCGTAAAGTACACTGTAATCTTGAACTAGGGAGCATTGCAGCACTGTTTTCAAAGTGTATCGATGCAGGAGAAGGAGGGGCATGAGAAAGAAAGTACAAATAAGGAGAGAGGTGACAAAGGAAAGAATGAATAAGGAAAGACTAAAAAGGCAGTAAATTGTCTGGGAAATGAAAAGCTTTTGATAACCCTTTCCTTGCTCTGGCTGATGCGCCCTATTCGCTTCTCTTCAACCTGCACCCCCAAAACCAGCACAGTGCTTCAACACTGAAGAGCTGGAGAGTCTGCATGCTGCAACTAGAGACGGTCCCGGGAGAGCGATGCCCACACTCCTCCTCTCCTGGAAATGGCACTCCCAGGACACAGCAGGTGCTGCGCCAGCACCTTGCACGTGGCTGGCGTCAGGCACAGGACAGGGAGCAAAGACCCGTCTGGATGTCCAGCGCCAGGATCTCACACCACAGACCCCATCACCGTCACCATCCATGCCACCCTCCAGTGCGCTGCTGCCAGCACTGCTGAGACACCCGCAGTGAGCGAGGACGCCTCCCCAGACCCGAGCAGCGGCACGCTTCGCCCACTGATGCTCAGGGAGCTTCTCCCTTTCACCAGGACGCAGCACCTGAAGGGACAGAAGCCAGCACTGGCTTGCCCCTGGCTGATGGGAAAGGGAGGCATACATCTGCGCTCCAGGACAGGCACACTTCTGAGAGAAATGAGTCTGCATCCTTCTGTCAGACCCCAGGAGGGCTTTGGAACCCAGGGCTTCAGGGGGAGCAAGGCGGTTATCTGCACACAACGCACCCCCCTGCATGCAAGTCCAGCACTGCGAGGCTCCGGCTGAACCCCATGAGGTATTATCAAATCTGTGCCAAAGCTGGATGTGTAGGACATGAAACCTTCCTTATCTACACGTGTGTGAAACCCAAGCAAACACAGACTAGAGACTGGCTTCACCAAGTGAATGGAAGCAAAACCAGGCTGTGAAGAACCTCAGAAGCAAGTATTTGCACAGGAGCGGCTGCAGAGGTCCGAACCGCCCCGAGGAAGGGTGTTGAGCTCCCTCCTTTCCCGGGATGGCCAGCGCATGGAGGCGAGCGCCAGGCCCTACAATGTCTGCAGGGAAGGCAGCTGACACCGACAGATCACAGGAGGGTAGCTGAGCACACCAAATTCATTCCACCTTTTACTCTAAGCCAGAGCATCTGCCGGCTGTGGGTGGTGGGTCAGGAGACGTGAAAGGTCACTGCTTAATTCCCAGTCACCAGGCTCGGAGGAGAGGGACAGGCAGGGATGCTGAGGAGGGGAGGCAAGAAGGAGCGGTCCCTCTCAGCTTTATCAGCAGGGAGAGAGCTTTCCTAGGATCTTTAGGAATTATGAAAAATAAATCATGAGAAATTAAAAAAAACCCCAACAGAGTAGAAAAAGAATAAAATTATCTAACACCTCAGCTGCACATCATTATAGAAAACTGTGGGCTTTTTATACGCATTACAGTAAGGCAGCCATCCCCACTACCACACTCAGTACGACGGATCAGTAATTGTTTTCATACACTTTAATTAGAAAAACTCAGATGGCTATGAATAATAATGGAAAAGAGAGACTTTTGCACTTGAAAGGTTGAAGTCAATCAAGTGTGAATGACGGCAAAAAAGAAAAAAAAAAGACACCAATTCATCAGGCCTCTGTTGTCTCGCCGCGTCTTTAATCATAATTCCTGATTGGGATTCAAGAAGGCAGTAAGCAGCGGTTCTTTGTCTGCCTTCACCTTCCGTCAATTAACTCTCCCCGAAATATAATCATCAACCTCACATGCTCCTCTGCATCTTAATCTGGGTCTCCAAACCAGTAAGTCCTGCCCTATATGTGTTTAAGTAATTACCTTTATCTACCTGCATCTCTGCAGCCAGGGTTCTTGCCCTACTTCCACCCCTCCCTCCACGAGCACAAAAAAAAGAAAGAGAAAAAAAGCCAGTGGGATGAAAAAAAAAAGGCTGCGGCACATTGGATTGCTACAGGCACCAAATCCCCACAGGCAAACAGAGCAGCGCTGGAGGGAGGTGCAGGGAGCTAGAAATTCTGGATAGGGATGCAGGGTTGGTCCAGACGGCCTTGCTGGGCTGGCCTGGGAAGCAAGACCTCCACAACAAGGCGCTGGCCTTACTGCCGCGACTGGACCCGCGTCAGTCCTCTGCGGCGTCAGGCTTCTCCTGGAAGTGCCGCCCGCTTCCTACGGCGCCTTCCAGAGCCACTGGGTCTGTTCAGCCCATGGACCGCCCGGAGTGGGCAGCGCAGTGAGGACAGGCTGCAGATCCCATACAGCCTGCAGATCCCACACAGACTGCAGCTACGCCCGGCCCCAGGCTGCCCATTTGGACTGCATGTCCTTTCACACCACACGCCTGTCCTGGGACACACCAGGGCCTCATACATGCAGAAAATGCCCCGCGTGTTGTCACCGCTTTTAATATAAACAGACAGTGGGAGGAGCAAGGGGCCAAGGCTGAGTAGGCCATGGCCACCTGACAGATAAGCAGGAGTGGTGCTCCACAGCGAGCGCTTTTTATGTCAGGTGTGTTTAAATGGCATTAACTGTTCTGCTGATAGAGGAAGGTGTTTATCTCAGCACAGCCTCTGTTAGCATGTGCGGTCATTAGAGCTCCCTGCTCCCGAGCAGGCAAACCTGGCCCGTGACCCTGGCATCCAGCCTCAGCGCTGCCCAACACCTCCCCTCCCTCTCCAAATGTCTCTTAACTCCGACTGCTTCACAATGGCAACACGTCAGTCACCATGAGCTGTTAAGAACAGTTTCAGAAGAAACCAATCCTACAGACACAGGTCTGATGAGCGTGGTTCATCCTCTCCCTTTCCCTCTCCTGCACGTAGCTGTTTCGCTCCATATAAAATTAAGCTGTATCCCCTTTGCAGCCAGCAAGCCACGAGCAAAGCCTTCGAGCTTGGGAGCAGCTCGCTCCCTCAGACCAGATCCTCCTCCATGCAATCCTGAGTGTGCCCATCCACCTGAGGCTGCTGTCCCAGCAATATAACACTGGAGGCAAACAGCCCCCTCGACCCACATTGCTCGTGACCCTCCTGTCCCAATGAAACTGGGAGGTGGGGGGGGATTGGCAGCTCACTCCTTCTGCTCCTTCCAACAGCCTGGCAGTTGGATACCAAGACACAGGTCAGGCACTGTCAGTACTTCAATGACACAGTCAGTGTCTCCAAGAAAGCTCCCAATGGTGGGGCAGGCACTCAGGGCGCACCCTCTGCTCCGACAGCCCTGTCCCCCCCGCTCAGTGGGGAAGGGAACTTGTTTGGGTGGGGAGCAAAGGAGGGGGAAATCTGGGTGAGAGACAGTGGAAGCCCCTCCTGTTCTGTGGCTGGAGACCTTCCCTCGAGCAAGCTCTGGAGAAGTCAACTCTGCCTTAGAAGGTGGAAGTGGTCAGGACAAGCCTCTGTGCTCCCCAAGACCCTCTCATTCAGAGGAGATTCCGACCTCCTTGAGGAGATTAACCTTTATGATGACGAGATCTGTGACAGCCACGGGCACCCCAATTCGACCCGAGGACAACGTGGTCTAGTGAGTGTTAGGAGAAGGCCAAGGGTCACCCGTCATGTCTCCTGGCCCTTGTCTCTGCGAGTATCCTCCGCAGGCCACACACAGCCTGACACCTGCAGACCTGTCACCAGTCTGGAGAACAGCCTGCACTTCCACTCCTCACAGGTGACAACCCATGGCAATGACAGCCTGGCTCCTGCCATACCCTGTCTACCGGATTTCTAAGACCATGAACTGCAGAGCAGCTTACCAGCGCGGGCCGGAGGCTGAGCACCGCAGCACCCCTCCCACACAGCACCCCTCCCCAGCAGCACCCCTCCCTGGCAGCACAACACAGCCACATTCTTGGCACGTCCAAAAAATTCATCTCCGCTCGCGTGAGGTGCCAGCTCCACTCGCGCCCTGCATCTGCCTGGCCTGACTCCTCTGGACTCTGTGGCCGCGGGTGGACTCGGCAGTTCCTCTGTAAAAGCCCCAAACCACTGAAATCCCGCGGCTTTGAAAGGAAAATCTCTGGCAGGGGTCTGAGGAGACACATTACTATCCCCATGTCCGTGCAACCAGGGGGAAATACACATGCGATGCAAGGTTCCCGAACCAGACAAAGGAGGTAATTTCCATTACAAAGAGAGAGAGAGGGTGCTGGAGTGAAAAGCTTCATTAGACTCAGAGAGGCAAAGCGATGGCAGTATACCAAGGTCACTTCTAATTTAGACCATCTAATTGGCAAACATGGCTCCAAATGGCTATCATCTCACAGGGCTCAGAATTAATGAAGCCCGATTATTTTCATTACCTTCATCCGAGATGGAGAATGAGACACAGAGTGAGAGGGAAAGGGGGGAGTGAGAGGGGGCGAGAAGGAGGGAGAGAGAAAAATTGAATGACAGCAGAAGGGAGAGAGCAATAAGGAAAGACAATAGGAAAGAGGGGAAAAAATGTGAGGACAGCAAGAGGGAGAAGTGAGGGTGGCAGGGATGGGCAAGAATCCCTCATGAACAAGGGAGGAAGGAAGGCGATGGAAAGATGGCCGCACCGCTGGGAAGACGCCCTGAACCAAGGAACAGAAAGCCGACAGGAGAACTGCCGGGGAGGAATGTGCAGAAGGATAACGCGATGCGGGAGGAGGGAGCGCTCCCCGCTCCCGGAGGCTCTCGGGAAGCCGTCCCTTCTCCCGGCTTGAGCCCATCAGTCTTGTCAATCGACTGTGCAGGCGAACTGCACTTCACCCTCATTAAGGGGCTCTCTGCTGAAGCAGTGCAGGCCCGAGATTAGCAGAGAGGCTGTTATGTGGAAAGATGGCGATTAGGCCTGCTCAGAGCAGCTTAAACTCCACGTGAAAGGAATCTGGCCACGTTCCTTCTCCAGCCCCATGGAAAGGAAGCCGCAGGAGAGGTGGGGATGGCGGGAGCCCCTGCCCCTGCCCTGGGGGACTTCCCCGGCCCCCATGCCTGCAGGATGCGGCACAGGCGCCTCTCCCCTTGGCAGGGGGCTGCAGCCCCGCCAGTGCCCAGGCCACTGTCCAGGCCAGTGCCCAGGCCAGCACCCAGGCCAGCGGGAGGCCCCGGGTGTCCCATGGGACGGCCAGCCCGGCTGCTCGCCATCCAAGAAGGATGGGGCAGGGAACAAGCAGCTCGAGATGCTGAGCGCAAGCCAGCAGCCGTTACCATGGCAACAGACATATTAGACACTGCAGGTTCCTGAAAGGCGTCTGATAAGGTATTATTAACTGGAGCCTCCTCCAAACCGAGCGCAAAGACACTGTCGAGAGGACCTGGCTCCCATTTACTGGACTGCAATTCCCTGGCGGTGGCACCAAGGACTGATTCGTGTGTCAGACCGAGACGGGAACCGCAGTGCGAATGAGGAAAATGAGGAACCTCTGATGCCGCCTCATTCTGCACGAGCCATACCCATTGCTCACAGTGTGTATCACTCAGTGCAAATGAGAACCCCCTTCCTGACCCACGTGCCGTTTGACCTGCGGCAGACGAGGCGATCCTCCCCTCAGGCAGATCTCTAGGTACCGAAGGAAACAGCTGTCAGTGGCACCAGCAAGGTGGGAAAACCGGGAATGAGCAAGAGGATGAGCTTCTTGGCTAAGGCAGTCTCCACAGGTGCCAGCAGAAGTCCTGCAGGCCCTGTCCCAGCAGAGATGTGCTCACCAAAGGGCACTGTCCTGCACAGAATGGCAGCTGCCAGCCCATGTCCTCCATGGGGTGTCCTGGGCTGCCAGCATCCCGCTGGACACAGACCTGCTCAGGCTGAGAAGGAGCCAGCCCAGTCACACGCATCCCAGGCTGTGCATTCTGCCCAGAAACCAACTGTTTCAGTCAGCATAACGCAGACCCTCAGCAAGTGGTTACACATAAGAAAGGGGCTCAGCTTCTGCTCACTGCTCTTCTACGGTCAAAATGTCTTCCATCAATTTAGTGAGATGCTAACGAGATTTGCTGAGGTCCTCAGAAGGTATTTCCACACAAGCACCATCTATTGAGCTGGATGTGGGTTGCAGAGAGCAAGGTCTTGGTGATGGGACAGCTCCTTGACCAGGCACAGGGCGCTGGAGCCTGTGCACAGCTTCCAGGGCAGCAAAGCGATGGGAGTTTGTTTCCCCACCTCTCTGCATTTTGTTATTCAGAGTGCTGGGACTCAGCAGCCTGAATGGATGTTTAATGGTTTTACACCATTACTACTCGGGGCAGATGTGGCTCCCGCAGTTGGTCGGTCACACTGCTCCACCAGTGACCCACCACAACCCACTGGAGCATCTGCAGCTTCTGTGGAGCCTGGCAGGCCCGAGGGGGAGGCCTGAGAAGTGAGAGGAGGGGTGGCTGCCAAAGCACGGGGGAAAGACAAAATGCATAAAGGCTTTTTGGAGGGGACTGGAAGTGCGACAGAAAGACCAGAGCACTCTGAGAGAAAAGCTGGGCAACGCTTCATCTGCTTCCTCAAATGACATCACAGGAGGGGAGTTGACAAAAGGACATGAATATTATGACCAGCATGGTATTATTCCCCCCATTGTCAGGGATCAGCAATGGGAGAAGAGAAGCAGAAATAGGGTGCAAGAAAAAAGTCACAAAGAACTGACAGGAATCAAAATTATCTTATTCTGTGTGCTTGGAGATGGGTTTTTCAATGTGGACACAACCGTGCCTCCAGGATTACAGCAGAGAATAACTGCAGAAATCTGAGGGTACATCCCATTCGTGAGTTCAGAAGGGGTTTGAATATGTGCCTTATTATTCTACCTGTGTCTTAAACTGACACTACCAAATGGAAAGACGCACTCACATGAAAGCCATGAATAGGGATTAATGAATGGAACATTCTGGGGCTCAGAACATCATTTACTGAGCGCTGGGGAGTGGGATGACCCTTTATGGGCATCTCTGCCCCACGGCAGCACATGGAGGACCAGCAGCCACACGCACGTGTCCAGCAGCCGAGGGGCTCTTGGTGAGCAGCTCTGGGGCAAAACAAGTGGGGCACAGGGCCAGATCTTGCCAAGGAGAACCCAAACACTGTGTTGTTCGTATGCAATGTCTTAGCAAGCACTAGCTCTCCAGTCAGACCAATGTCAGCTCCTCAGAGACAGTGGGAGGAGGACTCCCATTCGAGGTGCTCAAAGAGGGGCACAGGGCTGAACAAGAGCCAGGTGCAAACACGTCTGTGCTGCACCAAACCTGCTACCTGAAGCTGCTGCTCCCCACCACAACACTGCAATGGCAATCACAACCCATGGCACAATGGACAGGACAATCACAGTGACAGGCACAGTGTCATCTGACAAAGAGCTTGAAAGCAGAGTTCTTTGCGTTCTGAGCTCTACGTGAAGATGGCTGATCTAGAGAACTTCCACTCCACACTTCAGTGGGTAACTTCCTGCTGTGGAGAATCTTAGCTGCCTATGCTTTAATTTTAATTTAAACCTTTGTATTTCAAAGCATCTCACAAACAGCACTTGAAAACACTATCTTTAGTGTTCAAATGTCCTGTCAAGTTCATTGTCCCTTGGGCCAATGGCAGCATATCCTTTGCTTGTTCAGGTTACCTGGGAAAAAGGGAAGTTACACAACAAAAGCATCATAATTTTGGGTGGAGTAATCCCTGGCAGAAGTAACAGATCCAACTTACTCGTTTAACTATAAAAGTGATCCTTATTAAGCGAAGGAGTGAAAGCCACGAGCTGCACAGTAGGACTGTCTCCTCCCTGTGCAATGAGGCCACCAAGGGAAGTTACTCCATTGGTTCTTAAAATCATATTTTAAGCAGAAACCTGGTATCTAATTTCCTGTAATGTTACCTTCATCACCCTGGCTGTCCTCCTCAGGAAGTGCTCATCGACACAGGAGCGCTCTCCCTCGGCACCAGGAGCAGCACAGCCCTGCATCCCCCAGCAGCTCCCTGCAGAATGCCACCCTGTGCAGTGACCTCAGCAGTTAAAGGAAATCATATTCATTCTCCTCTCTTCACAGGGAAATTACTCAACACTGCAACACTGCCAGCTTCCAGTGCAGCCTGTGCAGGCAGGGTGTGCGAGGATGGGGCAGCCCCAGGTGACAGAGCCCGGAGAGGTGCAGGAGCTGCAGTCTGCCCGCGCGGGCCGGGCCAGCCCCGTCTCCCTCCAGGAAGGCAGCGGATGTGTGAGGACACAGCCACTTACCGTCATGATGAGTTTCTCCACACAGTCAGGCGACACGCTGTGCAGGTGGGTGAGGTGCAGCTGCAAATGGATCTTATTGTTGAGCATGTCCTGGCAGAGCGGGCAGCGGAGCATGGGCTGCACCGAGTGCTGGGTCATGGCGTGCACCCGCAGCCGGTTCACATCGGTGTTACTGTACTTGCAATAGGGACACTGATACATCTGCAGAGCAAGACAAATGAAACACGCAATTGTTACAGCTGCTGCTCTCCTCTTTCCTTACAGCCAGACTTTAATAATTCGATGCCTTCTCCTACCACCAGTTATCAGCTTTCATCCTCCTTCTCCTATTTTATTGCTTTTGGCACATATGAAACAAATTACCTGCTTGTAAATGCACAAAAAGCTGGGTTCTTCTTCCTTACCTGTTCTGATTTGGTCTCCTCTGAAGTTTTTGACCATTTAAAGGAGAGAGGCGACTCAGAGCTGCTAGGAAATGATACTCGTTTAGAGGATGCTGGAGGCTCTGTCAGCTCCTTCTCTGCCTGGCTGGCTGGTGCTGCAACAAAAAGAGATTTGTATCAGGACATCCCCAAAGAGGCTTAAGTTGGACAAAGGCAGTATTTCCATTTACTCTGTTGCTCCTTGTTGGAACACACAGCAAGGAGTTGGAGCAGGATGAGTCTGTGCACTAACTTACATCCTACAAAGCGCATCTGACCAAAAAAAGTTCACTCTTGACTGTCCTCCCTAACAAGGAGCCGTGTCATTTGTAGTTAGGAGCGGAGGGACCTCAGGTACTGCTGCGGGCTGCCTGCAGCCCCCTGGCACGGGAGAGCCCGTCTGGTGGTTATCTGGGACACACAAGCGCCCGGCCAGACGTGCAGGTCCCTGTGCCACCTCCATGGGCAGCGGGAGTGACATGACAAAGCAGAACTCCAGCTCGCTGGGACGTTCTGCCTGCAAACACCCTGGAACATGATTGCCTTGAGATGGCTGAGGCTGTGGCTGCTGCCGCGATGGCACTGGCTGGCTGGGCCCATGGAGCATCCCTCCACGGGCGCTTCCCAGCGGCAGTCCCACCAAAATCCCAGTGGCAGAGACCCGCCTCCAGCCAGCGCCGGGACGGGGACAGCTGATCTCATAGTGTGCAAGCTCAGGAAAGGTGACTTTATTGCAGCCCAAGAGGAAAAGGCAGAGGAGCACAGAGGTCGGCGGCAGCACTCGTCAAGTCAAGGTGCTCGGAGAAGCACAGCCCTGACCTTTCCCCCTCCCCCGAACTCTGGCAGCCTGCAGTACATAAATTTGTGGGACATCTATTATTTAAAAACTGTAAGGACAAGTATATTATACACAGCCCCCGTCTCCTCCTCCCCGAACACACATTCATAACAGTACTTTAATCTGTCTCGAATCGACTTCAAACCCATTTCGCCCTTAATGGGAGTTATTCATTTTCACTTGAAAGGTAATATATGACAGCTGGATATTTAATATGATGGATCGGCTGCCGATTAACAAGGCACTGTAGCATTCTTAGACTGGTCCCCCCATACTCTTCCCCTCATCTCTTACTCTCTTTGTGCACCCGCCGGTATCTGCTCCTTGTCTCAGATGAGGCCGTCAGTAAGGCTGAGGCAAACCGCTTACCCCTCCAGCATCCCTCTGCGCAGTGCCAGCAGACGAGTTTCAGCATATCACGGTGAGGACCACAACCCACTTCTAACGGCCTTCCCTGCCAGACCCACCTCTAAGCCTTCACTTAAATAGGGGCAAAATAACTTCCAGGAGAGGGAAAATGAGTACTGCTGATAGACAGCCAAGCTGACAGAGGGAGGCCGGGATCGGAGCAGCTCTTGCGCTACTGCATTTCTCCTTGCAGCCTTGCCCACACCAGAGCCTGCTCTGCCTTCCTCACCCATGGCACTGCCCTGCACATACCTGGCAGCTCCGTCCCAGCGCGTCACACAGCCTCCGCACAATGACCTAGGTCAGGCTGCATCTGAACCTGAAACCACCAGACCTGCGGTGTTGCCAAGTCCATGAAAACATCCAAACCCAGAGCTTCTCCGCATGTCTCTGCGGTGTCAGCGCCAACTTGGGGACACTGAGGCAGAGCCCGCTCTGTCTCCTGTGCTGAATGACGGGCTGATGCTCAGCCGGGCCCATAGGCTGAACCTCAGACCTTCCGGGGCTTCACAACAGGAAGGTCACTAAAGATGTCCACAGGACCAAAGCTGGGCTCCCTTCTTTCCCACCCAGAAAATGTGCTTGGAGCATGAGAAGCAGAGCACCATCCCAGACCTGTGTGTGCTGCTCCCCTGCCATGCAAACAGGCTCCTCCCAGGGGCTTGGGGAGGCAGAGACCACCAACTACCGCCAGCAACGTCATGGATGGACAACCACCTGGCTTGAAATGCCCTGCCCAAGTCTGGTGTGGTGTGAGTGGGCGCAGTAAGGACACTAACTGCTGCTGACATTGTCCTCTCCCCAGTGTGATCTCAGACATCAAAGCGTCAGCTCTGATCAGGCAGGCAGGCATTGGAACCAGTGTCTGGCGACCCCAGGTCTACCAGTATGGCCACAGCCATGTGAGCTCAGCTCCAGCCCTGCTCTGGGCTGGGACAACAAGACCAGTCATGACTCCAGGTTCCTGTTGACTTCTCTGCCCCAGACGGTGACTGTGTCACCTGTGTGGTCTGGGCAGGGTCCCTCTGGGTGAGAATCCTGACAGACCTGTACGGATAACCCCAGGTGAGCTCTGGACACTCACAAAAGCCTCGTGTCCCCATGGGATCTGTGCTGGCACAGCAAGGCACAAGGAGCTCGGCGAGCCCCTGGTCCTCACCCTCTGCCACCGGCTTCACTGTGCAGCTTCCTGCAACTCACCACTGCAATGTTTTTAGACTAGACTGAGGAACCCAACTGCCAACCACCTGCAGCCGCTGGGCACCAGCTGCACCCTTTGGGCACGGTATGCCCTTACTTCCTTTCTACTGGGCAGCAGCCTGATTAGAATTAGGGAAAAGTAAAAGCTAATTAAATTTTCTTTTACTCACCACCTCCAAAGTGCCCCATTCTATTGAAGGCACCTGAACCAGCCTGTAACTGTAATCCTTCAAACCCAGAATTATTAATGACTGCCCAGACCCCCACATGACTGGTTTGTTGTGGAGCTCTGAAAAATGCAAACCCAGTACTTGTTCTGGGTGTTATTTTTGAGCTGACAGCTCAAGTGGGAATTTTAACACCGAGACCGAAGCTTATTGCTGATAAACAGCCAAACAGACCAAGTGACACATTCAGTCCACATCACAGATCAGAGGAGCTGAGCACTCCCTCCTGCCTTGAAAAACGAGGCCGCGTGGCACGGCGCCTGCCTGCAGAGCTCTCCGGCAGCGGTGCAGGACCTCGTTGCCTGTGCAAGCGGCTGGGATGGAACATCCTCGGGGGAAAATGCTGGAAAGGCCCCGGCCCGAGTGGCAGCTCAGCACAGAGTAGGTGGAGTGCAGTACCTGTGCCTGCACCACCTCCAGCATCATGCTCACAGGGCCAGGCCATGCCAGGAGGAAAAGGAGCCTGCACTACAGGATGCTGTATGACTGTGTACCTGTTAGCACTTTGGTCATTTTGACTCTCAAAACAGATTAGTTCAGATTTGCCAACCTTAGAGAGAAAATCCATGTTTCTGAGGAAACGTNTGCTGGGAGACTGGCTTGTTCCTGCTCTTCCTCACCCGCTTGTCAGAGGAGGAGAGACAATCCTCCCAGGGGTTATTTCAGGGTGAGATGGGAAGTGGGGATCATTTCCTTTGCCAGGCACAGAGGCAACACCAGCAAGGGTCCCTGAAGCTGCCTGCTCTCTGTCCTGGTGGAAGAGAGTCACCGCCCGCCCCCAGCCATCAGATTCTTTTAGCTAAAGTACCACTGACAGCCCCTTCATCTAAACTTCCATCTCCCGACCCAGCAACATAATGGAGAAGCCAATTAAATGATTATTAATTCATGCTGCTTTCCGTAAGCCAGAGTTTCTCATCTCCCTGCATTCCGTAAACCAGCTTGCCACTTGCCCTAGAAATTTACAGTGGGGTTTCTGCTCTCTCCATTGATTTAAAAAACAACCCGCTCCCTGCCCTCAGCCTAGGGAAAACGTCCCTCCAGCAGCCAGCCTGGGAAAGTTTTCAGTGGGACCGAGGCACTGTGTTTTCCTTGCCCGACGGAAAACAAAAGTCCATATTTGGTGGTGCCTCCCTCCTCAGGCCTTCCCTGACATTCTCTTGGAGCAATTACTCAGCATCATGAGCCCTGGGACCAGCCGACCTGCCTGCCGTGCCTGCACAGCCCGCAGCTGGAATGCCCACGACGGCTGTCAGCCCCGCACGGGTCTCACACAGGAGCATCCTCAGAACTGGTGTGGGTTTCCTCCCGATACCCTCATTCTGAAGCAGACATTGTCATGTGTTCCACGCTCACACAGCCTTCCCGGAGTGATGGGCAAGGCCAGGCCCGTGGTGCAGCCTGACCCATTGGTCCAGCCCGACCCACAGGTCCATACCACTGCAGTTCCCTCAGCAGCAGCTCCGGAGCCCGGAGCAGCAGCACGCAAACACAGACAGCTGCTATCCCGCAGAAACAGTCTGTACCGATACAGAAGAGTAACCCGGAGAGGGTGACTGCACTGAGCCTGCGGCCAGGGAGCAGCGGGCAGAGCCCCGCTCAGGCCTCCCTGGGAGGGAGCTGGGCCTACAAGACCGCTACAGCACGGCCCCTTGTTACCTCGTGTCAGTAATATATGGCTGAATGTTTCTTCCTGAAACACTGTCTGTTTACATTCCGTATTCCCTGAAGGTACCATTCGTTCTAATAAGATGTTGTAGCCATACTAACAGGTCTGTATATTGCCTGTTGCTCTACAGTATTTTTTCAACTCTCTATTTGATAAATAACGTGATTGCATGATAGACAGAAGTAAATACAGAGAGATTTGCAAGCACACTTTTGTACCCAGACCTTTATTGCTGCATTTCAGAAATGTGGCCCTGAAAATGGTCAAATAATTTGTTTTTCTAATGCTGTGTCATACCTTCCAGCCTGCAGTGAGTATGAACAACTGAGTTAGTATTAAATATTCGTATCAGAGTACCCAGAAGCCCCAGAGGCCACCAGACTTTTCTGCCACGCTCTGTACAAACACCAAACACCCAGAAAAAGTGGCGGTGGGACGGCCAGCAGCAGAAGGGGCACATGGAGGCAGTGCTCTGTGTGCCATCACAAGCACTGATCCCTCGCAGCCATGCAGACCAGCTCATCTCCTGTTTGCTGCTGAAGGAGAAGGCCTGGACTGAAGCTGGGCGGTTTCCCTGCCGTGGCAGTGGCAGCTCCCTCTTCACTGCACAGAGACATGTGCCAGCGGAAGGTATGCAGGAAATCATCCCCCCTTGTGCACAGCAACATCACGTCTTTGCAAGCACTGCAGCTTCTCTTCCAGCAACAGTGGCTAAGGTTATGTCTTCAGAACCATGGGAAGTCTTGGGGGGGGTTAACATTACAAAGTGGCTGCTGAAAGGAACCAAGCAGTAGTTTTTCTGTTTACCTATCTCATATGGTCTCAAGCCAGCTATCAATCTGTGTGAATATTATCGTCCAATTCAATTGAATAAATATTTCAACTAACCTATTGTGACAGTCCAGATCAACTGATTTATTAAACCAATGTGTTGAGGTTGGGAGAGCGTCTAAACAACAGAAATTCTGCTAGCCCCTTAACACCAGCAACAAGGCCTCACCACCATCACTGCCAGGCAGCACCCAGCTACCCGGTGAGCAGAAACTACCAGTGAGCAGAGAGCAGGCACGGAGGGCACAGACAGCAGAGACATCAGCGGAGACCTGCTCGCCAAAGAACACGTGTGAAAAGGATCCACGAAGAGCAAGATCACAGAATCACCAGGTTGGAAAAGACCTTTTAGATCATCAAGTCCAACCATTCTCATCCTAAGCTAAACCATATCCCTAAGTACCTCATCTACCCTTTTTTTAAACACATCCAGGGGTGGTGGCTCAGCCCCTCCCTGGGCAGCCAGTTCCAGGCCCAACAACTCTTTCAGTAAATTTTTTTTTTTCTGATATCTAATCTGACCCTGCCCTGGCACAAGATCCCAAGGCCCAGAGCCTCCGAGGGCCATGGCCGACCCTCTCCCCCAGGCCCAGCTGCCACATTTGGGGATGCTGCTGGGAGCCAGGCGGCCCCACCAAGCCTAGCCTCCGCAGCGAGCTGCGGCACAGGGCACCCATTGCAGCCTTTCTCCTGGGCCCAGACACCTTCTGTGTGCTGTAACCCCCAGCAGAACACCGAACTGCAGTGTGCCTCCGCACCCCTCGCACAGAAAGCAGGGTGGAGAGCCACTCCATTGCTTCCTCATCCCCATCCTCTCAGCCCGCTCTCACCCTGCCTCTGCTCTGGTCACAGAACACCCCAGCCTCTACGCGCTCGACAAACACCATATATTAAAGAAACAGCAAAAAGCAGCAGCGGGGGAGGGGCAGTAATAGATTTCCGTCAGGATGTGCCTGACCTGTTTTTTTCAATTTCAGTAATTAGAAAGGCAGTGGGCCTGTAGGAATTATTCATAAACTGCAGGAGCTGTGCAGTATACATTTATGTTAAACATGTCAAATCCGATTGAAATCATGCCTGCCAGCACCATACTCCATAAACACACTTTTCTGCAACAATTTCCCAGCTCTCAGCAGCCCATTAATACCTCCTTTAATAGCAATCTACCACGGATTCGAATCAGGGACGCTCCATTGCACTAATTGCTCTGTGTTAGGTGAGCATCATGGATTAAAAAAAAAAAATCATTAAAAAAAATAAAAGCCCTTCAGGCTAGTCCTCTAGAAATATTTCATTTCAATCTATATTTTAAGTAGAGTTTGTTTCTTGTTTTTGTGGAAAAAAAAACCACCCTGATATTCTACATCTATACAACTGACAGTGCATTAAGAAAGTCTTTCCTAGCCGGGTCACTGCGGATGAAGTGCTTCTCTCTCCTCAGAAAATACATGTGAGCCCCACCCCAGATCTCGGAAGCCTCCCACGGATCTACCCTGGTCTGATTCAGGCTTCATCTGGAAACCGATGTGTTGAATATTAATTGTGAACATCCTGCCTCCAAAATGGAGTCAGGAGTAGCCACGGGTTCTCCCCTCCTTGCTGGTTTGCTTGTGCTAAATCTCACGTTAGGCATGATGAGATAATTTGTAAAGCTCAGCATCGGGCAAGGAGCATCTTCCTTCGCCCACCCAGGGACAGCTCTGGAGCAGGCAGGGCAGAGGCAGCTCCGGTGCGAGGGGCCGCACCGAAGGGCTCCTGGGAGCTGCTCCGTCCCACTGCCGGAGCAGGGAAGAAGGCAAAGCAAACAGGTCCTGTCTAGAAACAGGAAACGTCAGCCGCCTTCTCTCCAGGCGGGATTTTTGGAGCCACAGAACTGCATCGGGTGCCTGCGAGGCACTGCTGCTTGTCTGGGGCCGAGGGGAACAGAGGCAGCAAGAGCACCGCTGAGGCGGTTGGCACTGCTGCTTCCCAGGGGTCTTTTAGGAGCCACAGAGACGTATGTGAAAACCAAGGTAAAACAAACCCTGTCTTGGGATGCAGTGTTCCACCTGTATGTTTCAGTGGAAAGTATTACCTAACAAGATGTTTCCACTTAAGATGATTCCCTTTAAAAATAAACAAACCAACAAATGGCCACATGTCTGTTGCAGCTGAGGCATTCTGACAGATTCACCATGGAAGCAGGCAGGTTCTTCCTTCCAGTGCAAACATGGACATGGCCACAGGCTGCCACAGGCATGTGCCACAGAGTCAGACAGCCCTCACTCATCCCTGTGCAGGGGGAGCCTGGGAGCCGGCCTTGACATTTCATTAGAGATCTCACAGCCTTCAAGAAAGGGGAAGAAATAATCACCCAGGACACAGTTAAGAAACTGAGGCACAAAAGGTGAGTAAATTGCTGAGGAGCGTAATGATCAAATTGCAGCGTGATGAAGAGAAAACAGGTCTATCAACCTCCACTTCAACAGGCTATTTATTGGCTGTGAGCTTGCACTTCTTCCTCACCTATCTCCCACTCTCACGAATTGCAGGGTCCAGAGGTCAGACAGTCCATCCAAAGCAGATAAACTGCTCCTACTTCATTCCCAACAGCAGCTCGTCTGATCTTCTTGAAAGACCTCTGAGGAACCTTCCCAGAAAATCTCTGCCAGCGCGTCGCAAGGGGTACCAGGAGAAATCTTTATTTATTTATCTAGCCTCAATCTCCTCCCCTGCAATTTAAGCCCATTACTTCTTGTTGTCTGAACATGGAGAGCAAACCATCTCTGTCCTTTTATGCAGAAGAAGACTTGTCCTGCCCTTTGGTCTTCTCTTTTTGAGTCAAGGAAGTCCGTCCACTCCATTTTCCCATCCCAGCTGAGGCTATGCAGACCGGGCTCTCTTCTGGATTGTTCATGTTGTTAGGGCTTTCCAAAATTGCTCCTCAACTTTCCTGATCCCCCAAGCTCAGAAATGGACACAGTCGACCAGAGCTTTCCAGCACTGCAGTAACGCACCCACCCTGTAATATTTTCACTACACCATAATATTTGAGGTTTGTTTTGAAACTGTCCCAAAAAGCGGCGTCAAAAGTCTTCCTGGGGAGAAGGTTCAAAGTACTGAGTGCGAACAAGACCTTCTTCACACAGAAGGAAACTGGGTCGTGTTGACATGATCTGCTCTTGACAAATCTGTGTCGACTGTTCCTCATCTCATTATCTCCCCGGCTGTACTTACAAACAGTTGTTTGGTCAATTCCCAGGAAAATCTGGGGCAAATGGAGCTGGCAGGTGTGTGGTTCCCCAGCCACCCCCAGTCCAAGACCGGCACCGTGTCTGTCCCCTCTCAGCAGCCCCTGTTCTCCCTCAGTTCCCAGGAGAGAGCAGCTGACAGGTCTGAGGAGGCTTCAGCCCCTTTCCCCAAGCACCCAAGTACGAGGCAGCAGGTCATGGACGTGCGTTTGGCCTCACCAAGTCCCCTGCAGCCTGTCCCCCCGCAGCTGGAGGGTGAGCTCTCCACACAGCGTGCTGAGGGGGCTTCTCCGGTCCCTCGCTGCTGGTCCGTTTAGAGGAGACCAAGACAAAGGTGTCTTTCTGCTCCGCAGCCCGCGACACGGTGGCTGAGCTGCAGACCGGCTCCTTTCTTACAGCAAGTGAGCGCTTCCCTGCCGCTGCCCCTGTCCCTGCCCGGTGACACCTCAACTCGTGCCACCACGTTCTGACATCCCTGCAGTGGGACACTGCTCTTCCGTGGTTGTCACCGACCGCTTCTGTTCCCATTCCTGGCCCTGTCTGGGGCCCAGAAGGACACGGCCACATAGCCACGTCCCTCAGGGAGCTCGAAAGCAGAACCAAGCCTGAGGTGTGGTACCTGCTTTGCATACCCACTGCACAGAAACCGCAGGTAACCTTTCGCTTTCCAGTCTTGGGCAATGTTGTTGTGTGTTGAAAGCAGGACCCGAGTTCAAGAGCAGCACACACACATCCTGCTGGGGCTGCACTCCCAGCAGCTCCAGACATGGTTTGTACATCACAGTGCTGTCCTTTGAGGACTCGAGAAGCTGCCCACTTCTTATCTGTTGTTTGACAGGCAAACACCAAAATTGGGTCAGGAATTTCACCTGCAGGATGAAGAACTAAAGCCATACAATTTGGAGTTTCTGGATAGCAAAGGGGTTTAAAAAGTAGGTTCTTTGTGTTCCCTTAAATGTTTTAACGTATAAAAATAATCTTTTCACACAGCTCAGCACTTACAAGTGTTTCAGGGTTGGACAAAGGGCCCTCCTTACCCTTCAGAGATTTATAAATACACCATACTCACATCTTTCTGTGACACTTCCTGAAGTGTGCTCTTGCTGGGGATCACACAATCCCACACAACAAGAGACTCAAAATCCCCTCCAGCCACGCAAAACCTGCGTCTCTGGGCTGAAGAACAGGTCTGCGATGGGAAAGGACGAACAGAACAACCTCAGCGAGCACAGGCCAGGCTGAGAGCACGACATCCACAGCATCACAGCACAGCCTCCTTCCTTCACTGCCCTGGACACATTGTCCAGCAGTGAGACCAGAACTGCACTGAGGTGAGAGACCACTTTTCATCCCCATGAAGACTCTGTAAGCTGAAGCACCTCGTTGGCTGCAGCTCACCAAGAGGCAGGCACAAACATGGCAGGGAAAAGCGGCCTGGAAGATGGGTCTGTGCAGACTGAGGGGGCACCACTCCAAGCAGCCCTTTGTCTGCAGGGATGCCGGAGCAGGAATGGGGAGTCAGAACAGTCCTGGGCCAGGGAACAGAAGCATCGCTTCCCGTGCTGCTGCTGCCGCACCGCCAGCTGAGGAGGGGAACAGCCCTCTCCAGAGCGGGACAATCTGGCAGCTGCTTTCTGCTCCCAGGCAAGGAATATTTAAAGATTCCTCCCACTCACCTCTGCAAGACAGCAACCACCTTCTGGGAAAGACAGAGTAACCTAATACCTTCATAATTAATCCATCTAAGGTTCTTGCAAAGAGAAACCTTTCAGATTCCACTGCAACAATGTAAGTGCTGCTGCGCATCTGCAGTTTCCATTTTGGTATGCCACGGCTCCAGCAGCGAGCCGTCCACAGCGCATGAGCATGGGGGCTGCCTCTCTGCACCAAAACCTTGCTGCCAGAGCCAGGACCATGATGAAAAAGTAGGCTAACGCTCTCCGAGGTCTTAAGGACACAGGGTGGAGTTCAGTGTGGTTAATCCACCCTGAGTGCTGGCTGCTGCCCCAAGGGGCTGTCCCCTCCTCCCCTCCCAGATGCTGATTCCCACTGCCAGCATCAGGTCCAGCACCACTGAGCACAGGGGAGCTTGGCCCCAGGCCGAGCCGGGTCTGGGAGCGGGGATGCACCACCAAGCGACACGAGTGTGTCACAAAGCTCCACCAAGACTCCACAGAGGATGACTTAGGTCATGTTCACTGTGATGAGAGCATGGGCATTTAAGGGACATTTTGCAGACCACTGCTCTGCATCTTCCGACTTTCCTTCCCTGTGTTTGAAGAAAAAGAGGGACCAAAACCCACCTGTCCATTTACTCTGGTCCTTGTCCCCTCCACTCTCTTGCTCCTTGGCAGGCTCTTCAGCATCACCGGCTGTTTCATTGGGCCCTTCCACATCTTCAGTGGATTCTTCTGAAACAAGAGAAAAGTGTAACATAAAAAAGGAAGTCAAAGCAGAAGAGCAAGTAACTGCCACTGAGCAACAGTCAATGGTGTAGTGCAAGTGCTGAGCAGCAGATACCAATGTCACCCAGCGCTCTCCCAACATGACCTGCTAGCTGGTCATGAGAGAAACTACAGAGGAAAAACGTGAGAGATGAAATGAAGAATGTTGCCTACTTCCACCACTTAGGGCTACCGACGTCCCCTGAGGTGTAATGAACAGCAAAACATTTGCTGGGCCTGAGAAGGTTCTACCCAACCACACCATCGGCTAGGGAAGTGTCAGGGACTGACTGGAGCCTCCAGCCCCTTCAGCCTCAGCTTCTCTCCTCATCCACATCTCAAGCTCTTCAGCAGTGAGCAGTACTGACCCTGCTCGCCGAGACCCCCAGGTTCACTGCAGAAACACTCCAACTCACTCCTGCCCAGGCCAAGCAAAGGAGCATCAGTCTCCTGCAGACATGGCCCTAACACAAGCCATAGGAGGAAGCTGTGGGGGGATCTCATTCTGGTACCACCCCAGTCTGAGCACACAGCCAGTACCATACTGGTGTGAAGGCTTGAAGGAGGAAAACTACTCAATGAAGTGAAGCACCGAACGCTCAGAACAAAACCGGCTGCCGCTGCCCCACCCGCTACCCAAAACATCCCGGAGCGTGCGGACAGCTCCACACAGGATGGACACTGAGCGAGGTGGCTGCCAGGCCTCTTGCACCAGCATGTAACAGCTACGTGATCATCCAGCACCCTGCGTGTTTCCAACAGCGTGTGCAGCTCCACAGCTACCATGCAGCTGTGGGGGCTCCATCCGCGCTGGGCAGAAAGGGCCCTTCCAAGCCCCTCTGCCCTCGTTCAGGCAGGATGGTTCATGATTTTAATGTGCATTATGTGGTCATGGTAAATCTCTGTCTGACCTACCCAGTCAAAGCACCGCCCCCTCATCCTCCCCCTAACAAAGACAGGGCTAAAATCAGGATTAAAAGTATATATTAGGAGACTGCAGATACTCAGCTGTGGCCTTTGAGAATGTGACAACTCAAATCAGGGAGGAACCTGTAAAAGCATCCAGAGATCAGTGCTGATATTAAGTGGACGTGCTGTGATTTACACTCTACCCCTCCTTCACTCTTTTAAAAGCTGGGACCTGTAGAGCTGTGGGGACCCCAGTGCTCTTTACCTGGGAAGGCAAGACCCCAGCCTAAGAGGTGTGATGGGTGGCACGGCTGGGCACAGGCATCTCTCAGGGGGAGATACAGACTCGGGTGCAGGGCTGAGATGAGCCATGTGCCTCACGGGACTGGGCTCAGTGCGCCAGGGCTCAGGGCTGAGCTCAGCACAGCATTCACACTTCAGAAACTACAATTCCAAAATTCCTCCCATCCCAGGGGGGAGAAAACCCCAAAAACCACCCTGGCCCCAAAGCACCTCGCTCCAAAACCCAAACCTCAGCCGGTTTTACGAGAAACCCTCGCTCGGGGGTTGCTATCTCATCACACCTTCCCCGAACCTTCACAGAGGCCCTCTCCGGACACCTAGCTCTGCGGGCCCAGGCACCCGCTCCCCCGCAGCCCCGGCCGAACAAAGGGGCCCTGCGCGCCGGCACTCCCGGCTGCGACCCGGAGGTGTCAGCATCGGCATGGGAGGAAGAGGAAGGGCGAGCCGGCTGCCGGGCTCAGACGCTGTCTGGGCTCTAACCTGAGCATGTGGAAATAATACACGTCTTCAAGTGCACTGTCTGGTTCGAGGGGAATAAAATAGGACATTCATAAGCAGTTACACCATCTGTCTTTATACCATCATCATCATCAACAAGGGAAAAAATAGCTCTTTAAAATGGATGAAAGCCCAGGCTGACAGTAACCGGAAAAATGTGAGCTATGAATACCAATAGCAGTAGAAAATGATTAAAAAACGAGGCTACGAGCGGCGGGGGCTCCTGTCCCGCTGGGCCCGCAGCCCCTTGCACAGCCCGGCCCAGCGCCGGCCCGGCCGAGCCCTGGCAGACACTCTTACGGAGCAGCCATCGAGCCCTGACCCTGGACAGGATCTGCCTCCTCGGCTCACACACCTCTGTGTGGGGCTCCAAAATCCTATGTGTGCTCCAAGCCCAAGATGGGTTCTTCTAAAGCAGGATGGGAGGGATGTGGAGCACGAGACGCATCAGCCCAGGAGGCTACGGATCAGCTGGGAAAGAGCCGGATGCCATCCTGACTTGGTGACTCGCTCCTGGGGCCTGTGCTGAGGAGCATCCTCCTGCTCCTTTCCCTGGCACACCCCAGGCAGCTCTGCTCGCAGCACTCTGTGTAACTTGCCTGGCAGCCGGCGTGTTTAAGCTGCCCCCAGGGATGGTGGGAGAGTGTCATCAGCCACAGCACCCCTTGGCTGCGTGCAGGACAGAGGGCTTCGAACCACTGAGAACCAGCCTGCACCGGACTGCATGCAGGGCATGAGCATTTGATCATAGAATCACAGACTGGCCTGGGTTGGAAGGGACCTCAAGGATCACAGAGCTCCAACCCCCTGCCACAGGCAGGGCCACCAACCTCCAAGTCTGGAGCTACACAAGGTTGCCCAGGGCCCCATCCAATCTGGCCTTGAACACCCCAAGGGATGGGGCACCCACCCCCTCTCTGGGCAGCCTCTTCCAGCTCCTCACCACTCTCTCTGTAAAATGCTTCCCCCTAATATCCAATTTAAACCTTCCTGTGATCTGACCCAGCTTCTAATGACAAGTCCTTCCATCGCTGGGAATAAAACGCAGCTCCTGCTCCTAGGAGGCTTGCACCCACGCTCTCTGGTGACAGCTCTGCGGCAGCTCCAAGGCGCCGTGGCAGCTCCGCGGAGCAGACGCATTTGCGAGTGGCGCCTGGCCACCCACCCTCCTGTGTGTCTTTGGGGCATCCTCCTGAGAGGACAGGGCCAGCCCCACATCTGGTAAGGGAAAGGGAGGCTCACCTCCTCGACCTGCTACACACACAGGCAACAAGGAGCTTTTGAGCTTCCACTGTAACTGTCTGCTGCTCCCGAGGCCGTGCGTTCCCGTGCTGCGTTTGGGCAGAGCTGACCACTCCTACTCAGCATCTGAAGAGCCCCTGGACAGACCCGCAGCTGGGTGGGAAGACTTCAGCCCCCAGCACCTGAGTGAGCCATGGTCAGCGAGATGTTGGGATTTTATTCCCAAAGGATCGTGACACCCTGGTTACCGTCTGACCTCCGTGAGGCCATACTCACAGCTCCCCAGGACCCATTTACCCAATGGCTCGACTACATCTTCCTTATGGAGACTGATAAAAGCTCCGCCAGTTGCCCTGTAGCGACAGAGGTGTCCAGCTAAACCCAGACATTTTGTAGTTACAAAGGTACTCAGCTTCATCCTAAGCATCATCCCAATTGGGGCTGATATCCAGGGGGTGGGAAGTTCCTGCAGTGCTCGGCAGTACACTGGGCATATTGGGAGTCTCTGCCCATGAGGGGCTCTGACTGGGACTTCCCCAGAGTGTGGCAGGGGTGCTGAACCAGGTCTGCTGCAGTGGCTGCTCTGTAAGAGGTGATGGGCTGGACTCCCAAGCTGGGAACCGTACAGTGGGCTCTGGAAGGCCGGAGGTGCTGTTGCAGCCCATGCCCAGGGGATGTGGGTGCTAGACTGGTGCCTCTTGTTTCCAGAAACTCCACCTGCACGGGCTCTGCAGCTCCCAGGGGGTAGGTGGGCTTCATCCTATGCTGGAGCTTGCCAGCGCAGCCACAAGAGCTGCTGCTGTGGGATCTGCATGGGGGATTTTGTGCTCCACCAAAATACGAACCACAGAACGGCCCACGGGTCCCCGCGCTGCAGTGCTGCGGCGAGGCTGCGATGCTCTATTAACAGACTTTGTGAAAGGCATTTTCCAAGGGCTGGAGTTTAGGTCAGTACCAAAAGCCAGTGTAACTGGGGGGCACTAGGAGCCCGCTTGCTCTTCCACCGCACAGAGCCTGCCCCACGCAAACCCTCAGAAAGAGTCTTTTCTTCCTTCATGAATCAATCATGTTGGACAGTGGCATTTCCTTTTAATTTAAAATTAAACCATTCACTATGGTAGGGGAAGAGAGGGAGAAGAATCTGGCAACTCATGAGTACCCAAGGTCTGCAGATGTCAGGGGCTCTCTGACTCGGGGCACAGTGAAAATGTGCCCCAGTCCCTGCTCACTGCCACTCAGGACCCGGCGTTGCGTCCCTGCCCCTCTCACGGCCCGAAAGTTTGAGGGTGGGAGAAGTCAGCAAATGTTGACTGGATCCAGGCCAGCTTGAACAGCCTGAGAGCTCTCACCTCTCCTTCTCACAGCTGGGTTTTCCTTAACAAGCCCCAATCTCTTATCCAAAGGGATAAGGGGCATTTATTTCAGGGGTGGTAGAAATGCAGGGATGGGAAAGAAAGAGCGTGTGCTTGCCTCCCCACCCTCCGGCAGGCTCAAGAGCTGAGAAACATTAGCTGTCATGAACCACAATCAAATCAGGTTTGAAATATTTAGCAGTGGCTTGGAAAATGCGGTGGTGCAGCTCTGACAGGCGAGATGTGCAGACACCCATTTTCCATTATAATGGAAATATCAAGCCTGTTCTGAATATGTATAACCTAGAAAAATGTATTGATTTTTCATTCGGCATTAAAAAAATGAAATACCCTGCAGCTGTCAAAAGCCTTTTGTTAAAAGCTCATCTTTCCTGGAATGAGGTTTACCAGAAACAAGTTTTAATTGTACACAGGGTCTCTCCTTTGAAACAAAAAGGATCTGTGGTGCGCTCTTTTTCAGGGGAAGTCGCCAAAAAAAGCCAGCAGAATGACAAGACTGAGACCTGGTGACTCCTGCTGTCAGGAGAGGTGACAGCCATGGCTCGCGTGCCGCCAGCTGCATGGCTGCACATGCACAGACACGCGTGCCACTGTGGCCGTGCCAGATCCCCGTGAGCTGCTGGCTGACAAGGGGCAGCTTCCCTGGTGACGCCAGGGTCAGGATGCCAGGCTGCGGCTCAGGGTGCTTCAGAGGCTCAACCACCATAAACGGGTTTAAACATGAGGCCGCAGGGCCCTGGGAGATGTGCTGTGGTCTGGGTCCTACAGAAGCTGGAGGGCTTCAGGTGGTCCATGGGAGGTTGGTGTCCTGCCATGGAGTCCCTGAGCTGTGCCAGGGCCACCTGGTACCATCTGCTGCTGCTCATCCTAACCATGGCTTTTGCCCAGCTCTGCCCAGAGCTGTGCCCACATAGGACTGCGCCCTGACCAGGAAGGGGGGGCTCACCCCTGCTCACCTCATGCCATGCCCACAGCCAGGAGTGCTCGGCTGCCCCCAGCAGCTCCCCAGCAGCTCCCTACCACGCTGAGGAGGGTCCAAGTGCTGCTGGGCCCCAGCTGTTGAGCCAGCAGCCTTGGTCTTGTTTGGGGCACGCAGAGCAAACAGCGGTTTGCCTACTGCCTTCTGCCTCCAGAACTCGCCTTTCTGAACCCTGGCCCTGCCGCCCCATGCCCAGCTCACATGGGTGCAGGTGAGCAGCCTCGTGTGCTGCTGAGGCCGGCACAGCCCGCAATGGAACGGAGCGATGGCAAAGCCAGTGAGACGTGAGTGGGAGCACAGCCCTGGGGCAGCTCTGTGGCTGGAGAGCAGCCGGCCAGGGTCAGGGGACAGAGCAACCCCCGGGAGCAATCCCACCATTTGCTTGTTTGTGACCAGCCCAACGGAAAAAAAAGGTTTTCCCCTCTCCCTGACGTGCAGACTATTTGCATTTGAGGATGAGCCAAGCCATCCACATGGAAATGTAGGTAAATCCATTTTCAGAGGTTTTCCTGCCGTCTTGTATTTCTCAGCCAGCTTGAGCTCGCCTGGGGCACGTCTCCTAAGGTAACCTTGGCTACCAGGCAGTCACGGCCCTCACGGCTCGCATTCAGGATGCATATATATGCACAGATACACCCTGTGCTAGTGCCTAACTCGATTATACTATATAAACTTGTTTATTCCTCCCATTTTCCTAAAAGCAAAAGCAGGGCTCCAAGCACTGGAAGGAAAGCACCCAGCACAGGTGAGGAACGCCACGGACTCCAACCCCGATGCAAAAGCTGGTGGGCGAGTCCTATCATCTAACAAAGGGTTGCAGAGAATCAGTAATAATCCTACATGGATCTTGGATTAATGACACTCATTTCCAGGATGGCCCTGTTTCAGAGCATGGTCAGAGCGTATCTGTGCTGCTTTCATTGACAAAAAAGAAACTGCTGACTTTGACCGTTCCCTAGCTGATAAAGCCATCCTCACTGCCTGTCTTCTCCAGGCAGGGGAAGTTTATCTGCCTTTTGTGCAGTTAGCTGTAGACGTAAGCGTTCAGATAAATAAAATAAGAAATTCCACAGCAAAAGAGCTGCTTGTGACCTTTTAGCTCCTGTTCCTTCGCTTGCTGCTCCAAAGAAAAAATCCAGAGTTTCTGGCCAGTTTCCCTGGAAGGATCTGAAACTCCCATGAGAGCATCCAGGCCTCTGGTCCCCTCCCAAGCAAGCTTCTTGCTCAGAGATGAGGTGAGCCTCTGCCAGACGTTAGCATCTTTTCTTCCTGGACTGGAACACTTTTACTAACAGTCACTGTGTTTGTGTCCAGTCACTTTACCAGCTCCAGCCAGGAGCCCTGGTCCTGGGTCCCGCAGGGGGAGAAGAGCCCACGGCCGGGGGCAGGTGGGAAACGGGTCAAACCACACAACCTTTGGCTATGGGCTTTGGAAATGAAAGGCGGCAGCGCTAGGCAAGAGATTAATGTTATCAGACCCAGGCAACTGGAAGTAAAAACAATTTCTGTCTCAAAAACCCAGAAGCCAGTGGTGGTGAAACCTGCCACCATCCTTTCCAGAGGAAGAGGAGGACACCAAGCAGAAGTGGAAGCCCACCCACATGGCAGTAGTCACTGCTGTCAGCTCTATGGGTGCAAGAATCCCACCTGCTCCCTCATGTCTGGATCTCAGATCTGACAGGAACCAGTCTGGGAAGGGCCCCGACTGCCCTGGAACCCTTCACCTCCCTGGAAACCAGGCAGTGCCTTGGCCACAGAAACCAGTGTCACCAGAGAACAGCTCTGCTCGAGCCAGCACACTGCAAGCTGGTCCCAACTCACCGGCCAGGGATACCCCAGTGTCTCCACATGAAGGGACAGACGCCTGGAAGCCCCTTCCCTGGGACAGCACCAATGTCTCCCTGGCCCCGGGAACAAGGCTGTCCCTTTTTCCAACCCAGGCTAAAGTGTAAGGCGATGGAACCCAACCGGGATTCGCCCCCTTGAATTTCATCAGGACTAGAACGCTTGCTGTTATTTTCACACATGAAATATAAAAAAAAGGCAAATTCTTTGAGCATGTTTGTAGTGGAGCGTGATGTGATTGTGTTGTCATTTATGGGAAATAATCGCAAGCCCATCTCTCCCTTTCCCCCCATTTTCCAGTCCAAATAACCATGAAAAATTACACTTCAATGTCAGGAGGACAACAAAGGAGGGGTTTTCTCCTGCGGCTTGACGGCTTTTCAGCCCCCCCCTTCTTTGGACAAAAACTACCTTCAATTCTATTTCATTTTAAACGTGATCTAACAAATGCATCTTGACAAGTTCCTTTCTTTTTTTCCCTTTTAAACAGTATTTTGCACAGTTTAACCCAGCTCCAAACCGGAATCAGCTGGAACAGAGACTTGCGCAAAGACACCAACACAGATGAAGCAGCAAAACAAAAGAAAACCCACCTCCAGCCTGGGGTCTGCAGGGAGAGGACAGCCCCGTGCCCAGTGCTGGGACCCCAGGAGGGGAGCTGGGGGACATGGGGACCAGGGCAGGAACGCTGGGGCATATGGGGTGGCAGAGGGGCAGCAAAGTTGCCGGGGCTGGGAGCATGGTGCTGAGCCTGAGATCTGTGAGCAGAGGGACTGGCCGCGGCGCTGGCGCAGGCAAGCAGGACTCCCTCTGCTATGAACACCCAGCAGAGCTGCTGAGGCAGAAACCGGCATTTCTCTGGAGACACCGAGGGTGCTGCCATGCTCCAGGCACCCAGTGTTGCCCAGGCCAGGCTGGGGACCTGCTGCACGAGCTGTCAGAGGCCAGGATGCTTCGGGAAATACACGTTATTCCCTTCAGAAATGCCCCGGTGCTGTGTGTCCCCACGCCGGTGGCTGGCAGCACGAGCGGAGCACAGTGGTCCAAGTAAGAGGGGCTCTGTGCTGATGATGAGTAACACCACCGCTCCGGATTCATGGACCAAACCAGTGCTGAAGCAAAGCTGGACCTGGAGCTACTTCAGTGACTCTGGGACATGGTGTGTGTCGAGGACACTGCAACTGTCACAAACATGTGCCACGCTGAATTCACACTTAGCCTTTAGTGTTGAGTATGCACAGGAGCGCTCCCAACAGCCTGAACCCTGCCCTGTAACACCATCATCAACCACACTTAAACTCTAAACCATCCCTTTCTTTTCTGGTTAGTTTTTTTAATATACAACTCCTGCTCTGCTCTTACTCTCCATGGTATCGCGCCAAGGAAAAGTTAATTAATGTGCCGTGGACCCTCTTTCCCCCCCTCCCCAAGTGTTCCACAGCCTCAGTGTCTTTTAGTTAAAAACTTAGGAAAACCATAATTAGAGTGCCCCGGTTCAGGGACAATTAAAATATTCTTGCAATGTGCTGCAGTGTAAGGCAGAGATGAGGACACGGGGCAGCAGAGGGAGGGCACCAGGCTGGCACGGCAGCAGGGGCAGAATTGCTACACCAAAGCTGGATTGAGTGGATGGCCATGGGTCTCATGGTCTCGAAGGACAGAGGCTGAGGGTGCAAGGCAGCCCCCAGACACACAGCTCCATCCCCAGCCCTTCCAGCCGATTGCCTGTGAGCATCCCCTCTGTACCTGTACTCACCGGTCCCTGCGCTGCCCTCTCAGCCACGGGCAGAGCTCCCTGATACCCAGAATGATGTGGGCTGGTGCCGAAGAGGCAGCAGGTAACACACACAAGCTCTGGCACGCACAGCAGCCACCTGCCGACCCCCAAACCCCACAACAGCCCCAGGCTGTCCCTGAGGACGGCTGTGAGGAGCCCCGTGTCACCCAACATGGCCACGTCCCAGGGCCCAGCCGTCCCTTGCCCGGGTTCGGGTGAGCAGTACTGGCAGAATGTCAGTAATTGCTTTTCCCCTCGTACTAACGAGCTTTCAGCAGCAGCAGATTTCAGCTTCCTGGAGCCAACAGGCCCTTTTTTCCACCTCTCCTGGCTTCGAGTAATTGAAAGCGACTGCAATCTCAGCCCTGACTCCGGCATTCAGCTGCACTGGGGAGGTCAGGGAATGTCAAGTGAAGCCTTTCCCTTCCCCTCCCACCGCTGGCGCTGCTCCAAGGGCGGCACAGCCCGCTCTGCAGCCCACAGGAACCGGCACAATGATGGGGGCTGCGAAGAGCCGAGGCAACCCGAGCACAGCATCCCTGGAGCAGGGCTACCCATCACCTCCATGTGCCACATCTGAACTGCTGAGTTCTCCTGACGCCTGGAATATTTTTTTCCTTTTATTTTAGAACAGGAGATGGGATTCTTTCCAAAGAAACCATCCCTTCTTTTTTCTGCAGCACGACACAACACAACACAACACGTTCCCCTACAATACCAGTGCCCCCATCATCTTCACTCGCCATCAGACCCAGGATGAAGATGGAGGGTGCTGAATGGCTGCTCCAACGCCTGGACCAAGGAAAGAGGAAGAGCCCAGAGAGGCTCCAAGGAGATGCTGGAGGTGCTCCTGGCTCCCAAGCTGGCCAGCCACAGGCTGGGCAGTTAGGCAGCACCAGGTCAGTAACTGCTGGTGGGACGGAGGACGGAGCCTTCCAGTCACCCTGGCACGCTCCTCGGTGCCTGCAGTCCCTGTGCTCGCCTTCCTCAAATGCTAACGAGGGCGTGCCGGGTGCTCCAGGGATTTGCAATGTTCCTGAAACCTGGAGCAAGGCGCACACACAGGTGGTGGCTCCAGCAGAGGCCTGTGATAAGAATTTATTTCTCTCAATTAGGAGCGCTTGTCCCCAGTCTCAGTTCATCAGCGCAGCGCGGCCGAGTCAATGAAAGCTGCGTAATGCGCTAATCAGATGCACAGCGACTTCCCGCAGCTGCCGGCTGCGCACCAAGGGATGGGGATGGAGCTGCTCTGGAAACCAGCGGCAACTTTGGGAGGTGGGGTCCCAGCCCTGCCCGCCCCTCTGCTCCCAAATCACAGGCCACTCCAGCTTATGACCGCTTCAGACGTGGCTCCCCAGGGTTGGCACTGCTTGCGCTCCACACGACCGGCACACGTCCTCAGGAGGGGCAGGCAGAGCAGCGCCCATCCATCGCTTTGCACTGCACTGCCCGCCTGCCAGGGAAGGCTTCCTACGGTGCTTTGTGTATTTTCAGTTGGAATTTTGATGGGTTTTAAATTGGAGTTTGATCTAAACTATTTGTTCCCTTCAACAGAAGGCTATCCTGAAACAACTGTGATGCCCCGAGTTGGCAGAAGGAAATCTAAATACTGCCCTCAAAAAGCCAACACAGGACAAAGAGCCAGGAAGGAATCACTGCTGAGACCTCTCCTGGTGTCCCCAGAAGAGCAATGCTTCTGCACTCCAAAACCCGCATTAAAAGGAGCATGAAGGGCGGCACCTCACAGGACAGGGGGATGGAGGGTGAGGTTGAAGGCGGCTGTGCACCGTGTGCCGGGAGGCACGGCAGCCTCACCGTCACCACGGGATGCCTCTGGGCTTCACTTGTTTGGTTTAAAATAAGCGAACCAGTCAACAAACCCACTTTCCCCAGTTCCCCTTCTGAAGTGAGTCACAGGAAGAGGCTGCTGTGAGTCTGGCGCTCAGCTGCCCCCACCCCGGCACCATCGGCACGAAGCAGGTACTGAACCTCCCCAGCATTAACCTCTCCCAGCACAGGGATCTCTCCCACTGCAGTCTACTCGAGAGCGCTATTGATCCAACACACACTTGGTGCCTTCGAAGTTGTTTATGATCAATATGCAAATTGCCCATGGCATTGATCTGGTATTAATTTTCAATTAGGGAATCCACAAGGGGTCTCCCAGGGTCAATATCTGACATTGCAAGGCAACTCCACAGCGAATAGCGGGACTGATGCTGCCCAGTGCCTCGCCGTGGCTGCTCCCACACCTCCTGCCCAGATCCCTGTGGGCACCATTGGCTCCCAGAGAGGGACCAGTGCCCCCACTGCCGCCCGAGGCCCCTCTGCCACTCGCGGCCTGGCAGGGGCACATTCCCCTGCTCTGCTGACACAGGTCAGTCCCTCACAACCTCCAAGTTACAGAAGGCAGCACAGCTGCAGGGCTTCCCAGAAACCCCAGCTGAGCTCTGTCAGGAAACAACCCCTGCCCCGTCACTGATGAGGCAGCGGGATCCCAAACTGTGGGCACCCCCCAGGGCACTGCTGTCCAGCCAGGGGAGGGGTCGGCCAAGCAGCCGTCAGCGGGTGCTGGATCCCAGTTGCGTCCTGCGCATACCAGCCATGCCACAAGCAGCACCAGCAGCGATGCTGGCAGCCGGCGCTGGGCAGAGCAGCCCCACTGCAGGTGCTCTGGGCCTTCCACAGATGCTGCACTTTCTGTGCTGCTGAGGGGATTAATAAGGACAGAAGGGAGAAAGCCCAACACAGCCGTGTGTGTCACGAGCGGAAGGGCTGGGGTGCGAGCTGATCTCCAATGACAAGGGGCGGGGAGCCCAGCACTGTGCTCTGCTGCCTGAACACAAGCTACCTAAACCTGCCTGTCCCTGGAACACACGCTGGGACTGGGACTGATCCTCAGGAGAGGAACTGGGAGGTTAAAAGGGAAATCACTGAAATTGCCTCGTAAAGCTAGAGAAGCACGCCCCTCTCCAGAAAACAAGACCCACTCCATCAGCCACCCTCCCACCTTCCTTCCTCCCAGGGAGGCCCAGAGGGAGCCGCCTGCTTCTCCGAACGCCATGGCCGCGCCGCAGAGGCGATGTGATGCCCCTCTTCACGCTGGCCAGCCAGCCCGCACACACCCACAGCTCTGCCGCTCACTATGCTAACCAGCACATTAGCTACCCAGGCTAATTGGTTTATGGATAACATTAATTACCATGTTGCTCATTAATGGATGAAATCTTTATTGGTTCCATTGATCAGCGGGACTTGTTAGCCGGCCTCCTAACCAATGGCGGATGTAACAAGCTCTCTTATTGGCATATCAATTAATGCAATCAATTTCTGGCCAGCGGCTGCCATTTGCTTCCCTGCTTGTTAGACTGTGGAAGACAGAGTCATGTCAAGTAAGCATTTATTTAAAGGGTTTCTAATTCTTCTTGAGCTGACTTCCCAGCAGGCTTTCTGCCACACAAGGGTTTTCTGCCTCCGGAGACCTTCCCCTCTCCTCCCAGAGCAGAATCAGATCTGTAACAGTCACTGAGAACTGAATCAGTTCTCTACAAATATTTACTGAGTTGCGTGAGCAGGACAGAGAGGTGTTACTGTACCACTACCCCACGTAACGGAGAGATGGGTGGGAGCCCAGGCCATGCCAGAGACCCTCCCTGCACATGGATCAGTTGTGATAGCAGGGTCAGTTCCCCACAATTAGCTCGGCTTTGTCAGAGAACAATGAGCACTTAATATTTCTGCCCAACCCCAGCTTCCAGAACGAACCCGGACTGCTTCCTGTCCTTTAGCTGTGCTGTCACACAGGGCTACAGGCACTCACATCCCAGCACCCACATCCCAGCACCTATGTCCCGGGCAGCACCTGACCCGTGCCTTCAGCCCCAGCCCAGACCGGCAAGCAGGCCCGGCTCTGCCCGAGTAAGCAACAGCTGGTGCTGGGCATCGGCCGCAGAACTGACACGGGCTCACAGGAGCCACGCATAATGCAGGGGGTGATACAACGCCCCTGCCCAAACCTCGGGGGGAGGAAGGCGCTGACAGAGCCCAGGACCTACCCTGCCAGAAACGAGGGATCAGCCCTGCCTTCCTGAGAGAGGTGGCACGGGCACAGCAGGAGGGCACGGGGCTCATGACCGAGGGGGGTTTTCTGAGGGACTTTCAGGTAACTTGAGAGGAAGCGAAGGAGTCAGAGCCCCAACTGACCAACAGAGACCTTGTGCTTCCCCTTTCCACGGCCCATCCTCCTGCCACATCTCAACAGCAGAATGTGCCTGGGAAGAGCTCAAACACCATCCTACCCCGATCGCAGCTGGATCCAGCATCCAGCCCTTGAATTTCCAGCTGAGGCAACCGGACAGCTGGGGGTTATCCTGAATGGCCACTGCACGATGGGATCCTGTAGCCCAAGATGATCGTGCTCTCAGGTATCTGCTCACTGCAGAGGGGGTGCCGAGGGGCTCAAAGAGCCACCACACCAGCTGTCTGGACGCAGGAGGTTTTGTTTTGCTTTGGAGCACCCTGGCATGGCAGTGGTGAGCCAGGTAAACGCTCCTGCAGCCACGGAGGCAGATGGAAATGTCGGCATGCCACCCAACGCTCCCGACCTCTGTCCCTCGCCCCGGCTGCTGACTTGCTCCGCTCTGCCCATGCTGCTGTGGAAGCGCAGGGAGCCCAGAGGCTAATGGATCCACAGGACCTCACAGGTGAAACAAACACTTCTTCCTATAGAATTAGACTTGGTAATTAGATTGTGGAAATCACTGTCACAGGATGTTGCTGTGGCCAAGAATTCAGCAATATTCACAAAAGGGATTAGATAATTAAGGTTAATGAGAATATCTAGAGATATAATTGCTAAATCTAACAAAAGAATTTGGAAAAAACCTTCACCTACAAGCTGTAAAAGGGCACTCACACACTGCCTTCGTGCTGCTAGCACTGCACGGGCACTCGCCCCGGCAGCAGGCAACGTGGGGCCGACAACCAGGGCTGCTCCTCTGCTCCTTCTCCATCACACTGCCACCTCTCAGCCCACTGGGCCAGCAGTGCACCCCCCCGACTGACCCCATGTGTCCTGGAGCCTCCACAGCTCTGGGGACACGGCAGGTCATAGCCCTGCAGAGCAGCGGGCCTGCAGCAGGGTTCCCTGTGCTCCCCAGGCAGCTCAGCACCACATGCAGCAGGACATGCGGTCTGGCGGCACAGCATGGGCTGGCCTGAGGCATGGTCACCGCGGCACGGGCGTGTGAGGGCAGTGAGCAGCCACAGAGAAGACAAAACTGGAGCGTGCAGCTGCGCGAATGACATGACGCCATCTTGCTGCGCGACCCCCGCTGCCCATCACGCTGCTGGACACGAGGGGTGTGACGCAGCGTGCCATCCTGGCAGCTCCACCTAATGCCAGGGCGACACATCAGCACCCACCGGCACGTGGTCATGCCCTTTGTGCCCACAGCGGCCCTTCCCAGACAAACCCCCGCTCTGAATCCTCACCCAGGTGATGATGGAGGACGGATCCTCCCCGCCAAACACAATAATAAATCAAACCTCATCAGAGCCGAACTACGGATCTGTGAAGACTCCGATAATTTCCAGCCATGGGAATAACACCACAAAAGTACTTTTTAAACTAATTACTCAGATTCCGAAGTGCTGCCCTAATGAGCCTTCCTTCTGCCCAGAACTTAGGAGAGAAAAAAACCCTACCTTCAGCGCAGTAATTACTGCTTTCCCCTTCAAACTTCTAACTGGAGATCAATGCTGCATTTTAAGACTCATTGATTTACAATTAGCCTGGCTTTCCTGCTAAAGTGTTTTTAAAGCAGAGTTTACTTTTATTTTATTTTGAAATCTCAAAGATCTGGTTCTTGGGTTTTACATCCTCAGGAGAGGTGTGCTGGAAACTGTGGGGGAGGTAGGCACACATCCCAACAAAGAACAGAGAGCGGGGTTCTTGTGGGGCCGAGACTGCAAGGAAGGAGAGAGATTCAAATATTTAAGGGATAAACATGAGAAAGATGGAGAGAACCAAAGCTAAGAGAAAGAGAGGGAAAGTGGAAACAAGGAAATGTAAATTCTGCCTCGCGAAGCAGGAAGAATGAATTGCAGGCTGGGGAGGCAGAGTCCCTGTCAGGCAGATCAGAAAGCTCTCCCTGCCTCTGCTGTTTATTACCATCCCTGGGAAAAAAAAAAAGCAGCAGCTTTGTGCATCTCTGCAAAACAAAGCGCTGGTTAAAAATAGTGCGTACAGCAGGGACAGCGCGCGAACACGAGGGTCCTGGCAGCTCCTGCCTGCGTACAATCTGTCCCACGAGGAGCGCGGAACTAAGTGAGGCAATTAAGAATTCCATGCTGATTGCTTCAAACATGTTTTCCTCTGCCATAAAGATAATAGCATCACGGATACGTCCGCCTCCTCTCTCCTGCCTCTTCCCATCCCAAGAGCAGATACTCTGCACCCCTCCCCAGGCTCTGGAGGGATGGATGGGCCTGGGGGCCGGGGCTCTGTGCTGGGCACCACTGCAGCCCCCAGCACTGTCCGTCCTTCCATCCTGGCAGGTCACTGGCCTGGCCTTGAGCCAGGGTGGGACCAGGCAACCTCCCCAGGTCCCTGCCACCCATCCCGCTCAGGACCCTCAGGCTTCTGGGAGCTCGCCTGCAGCACTCGCTTCCAAGTTGTTTCTGTGTCATTTCTGCAGGAAACGAGCTACGCCAGACCAGCCACACCAGTGCTCCCCGTCCCCCCTCTTTGCCTCCTGCTTCACCCCCCAGAATCACCATTTGGAAGGTGTCCCAGGATTAGCATGAGCAGCGACACGGCGGGAGCCAGGCTGAGAGGCAGGGAGGCAAAGGAAATGGCTCATGAGGGTTCATCATGCCGGAGCCGCCGCAACGCCTGAACCTGCCGTTGCGTTTGCCGCTCTCATACATTTTGTGCTTTCCTACGGTTGGGTCCCAGGAGTCAGCGGCAGATGATGATCCCAGAGTGATGAGAGCAGAGAAAGAAAATAGGAAAGCCAGTAGCATCTCTCCTTTTTTATATTTTACGTTACAGAAAGCTGCTTAGCCCCATTTCAAAGACTAATATGAAAAAAGTGCAATTAAATCCTCGAAAAACTGACAGATCAGCAAAACAAAACCACCCGGAGGAGAGCACGATTGAGCCTCATTAAGAAAGAGTTCAGTCTGTTTTTAAAACCTTTCTTAACACTTAGCTGGGTACCTCTCAGCAGCCGCCGCTCCCAACGCGCCCGGCATAATTAGTGTCAGAACGGAAAGGAAAAAATCAACCTAGGAAACAGAAATTAAAACACCAGATTTGAGTGAGAGAAAAAGGTTTCTAAATTCTAACAATAATCCCTCCTCTCGGTCTGCGGCAAGGAGCCACGGTTCCACTCCGTGCGGAGACAAACACATGCCAATTAAAGGGAGAAGTGGCCGGGGCAAAGCTGAGCTGTAAAATTTCTACGGCGAAACCACTCCCAGTCCCCAAACAATATCTGCATGGCAGCCACAGCCCCCGGGAGGTCAGGTTAATGACAGATGGACAGTAAATTACACTGACCTCGGCGGCAATTAGAACTATCGCAGTTGACAATAAGGAAATTGAGATCTGGGGACAAATCCTGTGCATCACCAGCGGCCGGACCCCTGGCGTGCTGCGCTCCCATGCGTGCCCCGCACCGCCAGCCTGCCACAGGATGCTCTACAGAGAGATCTGCAGTGGGGGTGGGGACGAGGCACATGGGAGAGAGAAAAGATGGCAGAGAGATGAAGCCATTTTATTAAATCAGGCAAATTCTAATTTATTCTGGGGAGATGGAGGAGAGAAAATGGATTCACTCTCAGCATGCTCACTCTGTATCGTCTGATCCAATCCCTACTGCCTCACCAGAGGGGGAGGGGGCCTCGGCGTTCGGCAATTCTCCTGCAATCTGAGGAAAAGATTAAAAAAATAAGATGATTTTCCCTTTGGGTTTTGCGGTGGCCACAGGGAAAGAGCTCTTCCCAGGAGTGAAGGTGCCAACCCCTGCCGGGAGCCATGTGGGTGGCGCACCGGGGCTTGAGGGGTTTGCTTCTGGGGCATGTTAAATCAGCAGCACAAGGGCCAGGGCTCACCACAGAGCTTGAACCAGCAAGCAAAAGTGTGGACAGATAAATGCGTGGGAAGAACATCCCACAGTGCTCCCACTGGCGCTGCCATTTTGGGTGCACACGCCCTCAACAGTCAGTAGGTTATCACCACTGCTCCTCTTCACCGAGCAAGAGACACTGAACTAAGAGTGGAACCTGGGCAGCACTGCGGAGGCAGGCTGCACCTCAGCTCCCACTGGCACACATGCTAGTGCAGGGCACTGTCCCTCTAACACCATCACTGTAACACCACTGCCATAATGCCACAACCATAACACCGCGGCCATAACACTGTTGTCATAATGCCACAACCATGACACCGCTGCAGTAACACCACTGCCAAGCATCCCTGCCAGCCTCGGCCAGTGGCACATGAGGGTACAGGTACCTTACGCTTGGTGCCGCTGCTTCTGAGCCCTCAGCAGAAGCTGGGTCAGGCCCAAATGTGAGCAGGGAGCTGGAGCCCTCCTGGCACTTTGGGGGCTGGGGGCATCTCCAGCAGGAGCACAGAGCCACAGGCTCCTGCACCCTCAGGGCCGAGCAGCTCAGGTTAGTGAAATGACAGTAGAACCAGGGACTTCCAGGGGCTGCGCTGCTGTGATGCCAGGTGGGGACAGAGACGCCCCTGAGTGAGGCCGATACGCAGCTCTGAGCTTTAAGGACGAGGGTGACGGGCGCTGCTGGCCGACATGCGGAACAAAGCCTGGGAAACGAAATGCCACTGAAGGGCCCATCCTGGGCTTTGGAACAGGAACCAAGTGAAAACACCAAGTTTGGGTAGAGCTTAACACACTAACAGGAAGCACTGCTGCCCCAGCTGCGGGAGCAGCTGTCACTCGGGCTCACGCTCCCCAGCCATCGCCCAAAAGGAACGGATGACGGTGGCACCCTCATGGCACCCTGGGGAGAGAGCAGTGAGACACTGCTGCACGAAACTCCACGGGCACAAGAGTATCTCCCATTTCAGAATGAACCATAAGGAAATGTGTAATTAATTACCAGTGGTCAAAGTCCAGAAAAACAAACATGATGTGAGGTGAATCAGAAGAATGTGAAAATTTAAAACTAGGTGGGGCAGAACGTCCTGGGTCATCGAGAGGTTCTTTCTCCGAGTGGACAGCACCCCAGTTCAGCTGACAATGATTAAATCCAGACTTCACACAAACCCCTCGGGCAGACAGTCCCCACAGGAATCCCCCTCCGAAACCCACCAGCACTTGCCCAAGCCCAGAGCAGAGCACAGAGCTCGCAGGGCACGTGCATATCACATGGTGCCTCATGGCCAAGCACATGGCCCCAGCGCCCGAGGTAGATACAAGGATGCCGCCACCACATGCGGTCAAACATGGCAGGCTACAGCAAGCCTGCGCTCTAACACACTGGCTGGACCCTTGTCCCCAGCGCTGGTGGAGCTCTCATCCCACCCTGTCCCCAGGGCCGGGGCAGCATGAGCGCGGTGGCTTGGAGCCCATCTCCAGGCCAGGGGCATTCCCACCCTGTGCCGCCTGGAGCCCGTCCCACTGCACTGGCACCGGGAGAGGGGAGATGCAGGGCTGGCTGGGCCCAGCTTGGAGGGCGGCAGAGGGGCTGAGCGGCAGCACCTGGAGCACCAGCTCCTCACGGGAAGAATTCCTGCTCTGCATCCAGCTCCAGTGCGGGCAGTGAAGCTGATTTTATGACTTATTTATTTATTTTGTCTTTGATGAACAGAAGGTTAATATAAGAACAACTCCTTGGCAAACCTTTAAGGGTAATTCAAGCGACACTGATGTGAATCAATGTTCCCTTTGTGAACGCATTACTTGGCAGAAACTGGCTTTTTGTAACCCCCTTAAACCTAGCTGGCAAAACAAAAAGAGAAAAAAAAAACGTCCTTCAAACAAAAGGATGAGGTGAAAATAAAGAGAGAGTCGACTGCACTTTATTCTCTTTCATAGAAGCAAATGGATTTGGTGCTTTTTATACATTAATCAATCAATATCACTGACTGTACATCAGCGGCGCAGCCAAGTTATGAATGACCTTTCTGGCAAAGAGGACACTTTTAATGCTCATAAGACTGCTCATAGCTTAGCAACTTTCCGAATTTATGCCTGCATGATTACCCCTTGGAGGCAGGCGCCCGTTAGCGCTACACTAGATATGACAAGGTTAGTCCTTGCCAATTTGTGCAGAAGAAAGGGAACTGTTGACTGCGTGTGTGCACTCTGCTGATGCCGCTGCCGCCGGACACCGGAGGACGGGCTCGCCCGACGCTGGGCAGCACCTTGCCCCTTGTGCACTGTCACACGGGACACTTGGCTGGGTCCAGAGCCAACGAGAGCTGCTCCTGCAAAAATCTCAGCAGGGAGAGAAAGAAAGCTGAGCCCAAAGCAGCTCACCCAAGGGCTGATGGCAGCCGTTGGACCTGGAAAGCCTTTTCACACCGATAACAGCACGGCGGCAGCAGGAGGCACATGGGCACGTGCCGGGGCCGGAGGCCAGGCGGGGAGAAGGGACGTCCTCCTTTCAACACTTCGCTGGTGTCGAGCTGAACTGCAACTCTGTGCAGAGCCAGGGAAAGCCCAGCCTGACACCATCAACAACAGACCGTGGGCAACAGCTTCCAACCCCTCTGTTTGTTCTTACACTCTTTAAAAGAGAACGAGAAAGGATCCAGACCTCAGACTGCCACGGGGTCACCACTTCCCGTGAGCTGTGATTCAGCTCTAGCAGGACCATGGCCAAGGTGAGGGCACTGCCACGCATGAGATGCCTCTGTCATGTTTCCAACTTTCAGGCATTTTGAGATTTGTGCATGCCCCTAGTCAGCTCTGTAAGCTTCCCAGTGAGATCCAAGCTCTCCATCTGGGATCCAGTGGCCCCAGAACCACAATCTACCTCCTCCCTGCAACACCCCGAGAGCACACAGAGCTCTCAAGCACCCCTCCTGCAGAAGGAGCAGAAATTAATCGCCCAACTTCTGAGAAGCCCTGTGCTCTCCCACTTCAGCTCCACTTTGCCATTCTTTGCTGTGCCCCCGACTTCAGGCACACGTCCTCCTGTGCCACACGTCCTCCTGTGCCATCAGCAGGAACAGCGAAACCCAGAGCGGAGCCAGTGGCAGCCAGCACTCAGCCATGGCCACCATGGGGACCCATCTGACAGCTGCAGCTGCCCTGGGGGGCTCCTGTTGCTTTGGGGCACAGCCCAGAAGAGCGGCTGGACTCACCCTGCTCGCCGCTGGTCATGGCCCTGCTCCCTAGCTGCTGACTCTGCATGGAGCCACTTCATGCTGGGGTCCCTGGACAGGTCTGCACCAGTGCCTCCGCAGCTCCCACCCACGTTCCTGGTAGGACTGGGTGTTGTCAGCACACTGCTGTCCCCTAGCCAGGAGCTCTCCATCCTCGCTGTGTCACTGCCTTCTAGCTAGCTGCCAAGGCCCCTGGAAGAGGCACTGTCTGGTGGAGGGGCGACATGGGGCACAACCCATCTCCTGCTCCCCAAATCTCATCAGATGCATGATGACCGGTGACATGCTGGCACATGGAACGGGGCACAGCAGGGAAAGGTCTACTGGCTCTGTATCACCCCCACGTCTGCATTGCCCCCATGCCTGCTTCCCTCTGCTCAGCATCCAGGCTGCGACCTCTAACCCCTCCCAGACTGGAACAAAATAAATCCCGAGCAATCCTCCACACCACACACACACACACACAGGCACAAAGGGGGTGGGAAGAAAAGAGAATAGGAGGAGAAAAGTGAGTAGGTGATGTGGAAAGGAGAGGTGGCTGCACAAGTGAAGTGGAACGGACAGGCACTGTGCGCTGCCAGATTGCCTGCCTGCCTGCAAAGGCCAAAATTAATGCCATTGTTTTGCCACAAAGGAGGCAGCAAAGTAGCAGCGGAGGCCAGAGAACAATCCTGAACACCAAGCCCTAATTCACCCTTCGTAACAATAAAAAGGAGGATGGAAAAGGCCAGAACGCTTCAGCTTAATTGGTAACCAAATGAGAGAGTAGTTCCCAGAGAAGGAGCAGGAGCGTCTGCCCCACATGAATACAGCAGCTCGGAGAAGCGCCGAGAAACATGTCCCGCTCAGCCCATCCGTCTCTGTCCCTCCCAGCCTGAGGACAGCTGGGCCAGCGCCGGGCCCCACACACCCCAGTCCAGAATGATGGGGCTGAGGGCTCGAGGTCCCACACAGGCGCACGGGGCTGGCTTTGCAGAGGCCAGGACAGCCCCAGGGGAACTGAAGGGAACCCACATCCCACACGCTGCACGGGAGGGGAACATGTTGGACACCTGTGGAGCAGGACCAAGAATTAACCACTGCCATTTACTTAATGAAGTGGCCCCAGATGAATGACACAGGGCTAAGGAGGGGTAGGAAGAAGCATCTACACGGGAAAGGAGGAGGAGATTAGGGCCACTGGGTCTGAACAGCGGCCAGGAGAGGAGCATCCTGATGCAAGCTGGCTGAAGGGAGCTGGACCAGCGCTGCCCATCATCCTCCGGTCTCTGGAGGACAGAGGATGAACGTGACAAAAAATGCAAATTTGAAGTGAACACGTGTAATACTTTCTCATGCAGCTCCCAATTAACCTTTGAAACTTGTGGCCTCAAGAAATCATTGAGGTCAAAACAAAATATATGGCAAGGGCATCAGGATGCACAACTCTGAGAAGCAAACTATTTGGGAGAAATCGAAGCCCTCTTGCTTAAGGGCATGAACTAAATTTAGTAGGAATAAGGATGAGACCTTCATTTGAGGCAGGTTATTATGTGCTGACGGGCCCCCACACCTCCTTCGGAAGCAGCTACAGCAGGATGGGTGCTGGCAGACAGGTTACCAAACAGCCCCGAGTAGAATGAATGTGTGTGGCAGCTCCTTCTCAGGCAGCTCTGGGGACTCGATGCCATCCCCAGAGGACAAGAAGCAGGGAAGAGAAGCAGAAGGTGCTGATGGCACTGGCAGCAGAGCTCTTGGTGACCCAAGTGAATAGGACAGGTGGGACCACAGGGACAGGGACTGAACTCCTGCGCCAGAGGAAACAGCAGCTGCTTGAGCTCAGGAGAGACACTGAGCTCCAACAACCTGGCTTCAGGCTGGCTCCAGAGTCTGTTTTGATGTGGAGGAAAAAAACTAGAACAGGAGAGGGCCCAGGAGCTTCCCAGAGCTTTATGACAGCATCTGGGGATGCTTTCCCCTCTCCTTCTCTGAAGTGGAAAGGGCTTGAAGATGCAGCCGAACAAGAAAAACATTGTGGAACAAGCCAGCCGTCAGAGCTTCCCCTCTTCCTGCTTAATGAAAGCCACGAGCTCCCAGTGACAAGTGTCTGCTGGAGCGAGAGGGGGAGTTTATGAGATTCCTGCCACGTTTCAGTGATATTACAGCGTGCCTTTGGTCTGCCTTCCCCAACCCAGCTATCTCACCACTTCCTGCCTGCTGGGCGCCTCCCATTAGAGTTTCATTAAGTGAATGCTTGGGGGTTTGTGGAGATTCCTCTTACCCCCTGATTTACCAGTGGCACATGAAAAAAGTCATGATAAACTTTAATAAAAACAAAATTAAAATGATTAAACCTTTCATATCCTTTAGAGATTATCTATTTGCTGCTGGTTGGTCAAAACAGAGCCAGGGCACAACTGCTTTAAACTTTAAACTCAAAACCAACCCAAAAAAATAAATTACAAAGGAAATCTGCCTCTGCCAGACATTAAAGGGCAACCAACATTATTCCTGCATTGCGTGAGTCCAGACCTCTAGAGTCCCACAGTTCCGTGTGCACAAAGACAGAAAGATGCTGATGGAACAGGAATAGTGTTCCCCAAAATTTTTTGGGGGGAAAGGATAAAAGGAAGGAAGAGTTAAAAACTGTGCTTCAGAATAATACCAGGACAGAGAAGTCCCCTAAGAAGACCACCTTCCCTAAAGCACATGGATCTCCTCATGTCTTCAGACCTTCCAGAGGAGCTGTCCCAGCACTCCCAACCCAGGGCTGAGTTTGCTGGATGTGGAGAATCATTAAAGCAATAGGAAACTCAGGTTTCCACCTGCCTCTCTGTGCAGCCAGGAAGGAGAGCGTGCTGCCTGCCTGGCCTCTGGGCATCCTCTGGAGCAGGGACCCTGTGCAAGGACACGGCGACTCCCATCAGAACTGGCTGGAAAGGTGACAAGCCCTGGAGCTGTTCGGTCCACAGCGAAGTGAGAGATGCCAGGGTTTAGCAGAGCCACAAAGGGGAAGCAACAAGATGTCCCCCTGCTCCCAGTGACCACACCTGACATGAGATCCTGGAAAAGAAGCAGATAATCCCGCATGTGGGGGTGTGTGGTGGGGTTGGCAGAGATCAGGAAGGTGGCAGTGAAGGGGAACTGCGTGTTGCAGCAGCATAACACCCACTGCGCTGGGAGCCGCTTCCCTTGGCTGCCATTGCACGTAGGGTGTTGCACGGCAGGTGACCCTTTCCTCAGGGCAAGACAATAGCTCGTCCTGCTCCCCAGACCCGAGGATGAGGCAGCAGGATGGATTTCCTCTGCAGACAACAGAGCTGCTGCCCGGCCCGGCTGTAGGAAACAGCCTCCAGCAGCAAGCGGGGTGCAGGCAACAAGGCACCCAATGGCCTGGCCTGCCCGGCCCCTCTCCAGTGCCCGCTGTGCGCCCAGCACCTCTCTGACCACCCAGCACCGCCGATTTGGCTGGATTTGCATGCGGAAACAAAGACAAGCCGCCAGCTGCCTTCAGGGGGTTACAGATAACACATGGGGAAAGACAATATTGGGTTGCAGGGAGTGAGCGCGGTGAAAAGCCTGCGAGAAGCTAATGAAGCCGGGCAGCATTTGATGTTTGCACACAGGAGCTCAGATTGTCGTTTGGGTTGGCAGATTATTAAATGTGTCAATCAAGGACAAGCCTGGAAATGGCAAGGGGAGGCTTGCGAAGGGAGGTTAGCCGCTGAGCGCCGGAGGAAGGGCCTTGTGTTGAGGAGCAGAGGGTGACCAGCAGCAGCACCAGCGCCGCGGAGCCTCTCTGGACGTGCGAGGCGGAGCGGGAAGGGCGGCAGAGCATTGCTCAGGAGCTCGTGCTTGGCCAGGCGGGACATTCCACAGCAGATCCCTCAGTGTGCACCTTACACACGGCACTTCCCCAGCCCTCTGCATGGGCTGCACGTTCCAGGCAGACAAACCAGCATGTCACCAGCGGAGCCGGAGCTGTGGGCCAGTGCTCGCTCTGAGTGCCGTCCTCCACACACTGCACAAGCAGCCTGCTTGGGAAGTTTTTAACTGTTGTGTGCAATTAAGTCCCGCAGAACAGTGGAGAGAGGCTTACAAAAGCAAACTAATTACTCCTTTCTGAAACCCTCCATTACCTCTATCAGATGTAGGAGAGCAGCACGCATTTCTCCAGCGCTAGCCACGACCAGATTCCCTTTAACTGAGACCAAGCAGAGGACATCAGATCTTAATAGATCTGAGTTATTTCAAGCAGGGAGAAATATAATTTGGCATCACCCATTTTAATTTCAAAAGTTTAAAAGTTCCACTGGAAGTATGGAGCTAGCCATCGGGAAGATTCCTCTCCAAAGGAGCATCTCACATCCCTGTTGTAACAAATTACACTACTAATTACTCCATGCTCGATGGCTATGAATGAGAAATGCCTTGCACGGCTGCCCACCCTACACAGCAGGAAAGTAACAGGACGGTTCCCCTCAGAGATCTCAGGGGAAGATCCCCTTCCTCCACTGTCCCTTTCATTTCATTTTGCAGTGGGGCTGACCGGAGTTCCCCAGCCCCGGGCGCGGCCACCGACGGACAGGGGGAATTCAGAGCAGCACCTCGGCCTCCAGACGGAAGGTGACACGTTCTGTGGGTGACACGTTCCACAGTAAATCTAAACTAGCTGATGTGGCTGACACCAAGCCTCCTTCCTGCTGCCCAAGAGACCCTTTCCATGCTGCAAGCCACATCCTGAGTGCTTTGCGGAGATATCTGCTCCTGATCACACGGGAACTCGCTTCTGTTCCCACTTACCATCTCCCCTCTCCCGGTGGCGATGCCTTCGCGTTCCCGGTGCAGCTACAGAACTGCTTTCAAGAAAGAGGAACATTATTGAAGTGTTTCATATGAGTCAGAGTGAAAACAGAGGTGTGAGCGCCATATGAGCATCCAGCTGCCTGCAAGCACAGGCAGAGCCAAGCACACTTTGGTAACTACTATTTTTAAACCACGTGGGGTTTTCTCATCTGGTAACGGCTTCAGCTACACCTCAGGTCTGTTTACATACTTGGCTTCATTAAAAATTCACATCTTGATTTCAGTCTGCAGTTTGCAGCTCTTCAGAAGGTCGAATACTGAAATACAGGGAAGAGGTGGATGGACAGGGGCATAGACAGGGGAAAAGCAGGAGCCATGGGGTACCCCCTCCTTCCAGAAAGCCAGCAACCAGAGGATGGAGCCTCACAGGGATGGTATTCCTCAAAGGAACTGAGTCAGCCTGGCTGGAGTGGGGACAGAGTGGCCAGTCACTCACTGTTTGAGTAGGGGCGGAGTGTGCAGCACGGATGCTCTGGCACGGCTGTGCTGGGAAGCTGTGCTGGGAAGCTGTGCTGGGAAGCTGTGCTTGGGAAGCTGGGCAGGCAGCGATTCTCCCGCTGACACCCGCTCCAGCCCCTTTCCTGCCCAAACAAAGCAGCTTTTGACTGCGCTTGGCCCAGTTTAGCAGCTGCCTGCAGAGAGCCTGCCCTCACCCTTCACATGCGTGTGCCCAACAATGGCTCTGTGTGTCAGAACAGGATGGCTGCTACGGCTCTGGCAGGGACTGGTGGGATGGCTCAGGCGGGATGCCCACCACAGGGCACTGCTCCTCTGTGGTTCAACTGGGACCACGGCCTCCCCATGCGCTACGCACCCAGCGAAATAGTGACAAGTGGTTGCCTTAGTCTGGTCTTAGAAGGACACTCCCACGTCCAGAAAGACGAAGAGGTGCTCCAGAAGCACAGACTAAGGGAAAAAAATCGAGAACCGCAGTGAACAGAAGATGCTCTTTTACTTAGTTCTTGGCCGCCCTACGGATTTCACAGTAATGAAACAAGACTCTGCAGAACAGCCCATAGGATGACTCACAGAGCTGGGAAATGGTCAGCATGCCCCACTCAGCATCACATCACTTTTCTGCAAGTCACCTCATTCGTCCCACAAAGCTCTGTGATGGCCTCTGGTAAAACTGTCAAGATCAACAAATTTGATACTTTTGGGCTCCCTTGCCACATTGTTGTTGTTTTTTCTCAACAGTCCCACCACTGTGTCCAAGCTGAAGGGCCCTGGAAGAGGAGATGCAGAAAGGCACACACCCTTCCTTGGACCACACCAGTGGTCCAGCATCAGAGCAGGAGCTCTGAAGGACAGCACGGCTGACTTGTACCAACACAACTCCTTGGCCATGCAAACTGTCCTCTGCAATTACATCTCCTAAAATCTCTGTTTCCCCATTAACACATTCAGGGGTTGTCTGAGAGGATGATCAAAACAAACTCCTGGGCACAGCAAGCTCTCCGTTTCATGACTCTTGCCCCAGCTCCCCTGACCCTTCTGAACCTGCTCTCCTGCAGAGCCAAGGCACGAAGCATTCCCACCAGAGGGACCACTGCTCAGGCCACACTTAGTGTCAGCAACAGGACTTTGTCCTGCCTTGAGAAGCGTGACAGAGCCTGACCCCTGTGGCTGCATGGAGCAGTCCTGGGGCAGGGACAGCATGGACCAGGTGCAGGTGAGGAACATGGACATCTGACGGACACCGGATGGACTTCTGCCCCACACAGCGGCAAGAGTGAGCAAACCCTCCTCTGCTCCTCCCACAGCAGTTACGGAATGGGAGAGCCAAGGGAGATGGACACTGGGAATAGACAGGAGAAACAGGTAAGGGAGGCACCAGAGGCATCATGGACAGCACAAGGAGAACCAGGCTCAGCAGCCGGGGCTGTACCAAAGCCACATCTCACATGGATGCGGTGTGAAGAGCCCTGTGATGGCAGGAGCAGGGGGCTGCCGTGCCCCCGCGCAACACGTGCTGCAGATGGGGCAGCAGGCCAGCTCTGGGCTGCCGACACTCCATGCTGCTGGAAGGAAGCACTCTCAGAGCCAGAATGAAGGGGTGGTGCAGCTTGTTTCACTCTTGTCTCTATCATTATCTAATGAGTCCTAAGTGCATCCATCCCAACAGCTCGAGAACAGGTTGGTTTTACTATGGGTTTGGTTTTTTCCCTTCCCTAACCCCCAAATGATTAAAGGTCAATTAGCTTATGGGTAACGCTATACAGATACTTCTGCAGCAAGGGGCTGACATCTGCAGAGGCAGCTCCTCAGATACTACAGCAATAGATGTCCGAAAATACCCCACAGAGGGAAATAACCCCCACTCCTAAAGCTGTGCTCTTTCTGATCCACAAAATGCTGAACGTCCAGCCTGGGCTCATTCCCTCATCTCCTGAATAATTAGCACACTTCTCAGAGCAAGCAGAAAAGTTTAATTGTCATTAATTATCCAGTTCAAGGAGGACTGGCTTTCTTGCCTGATGTCCATATAACTTCCTTGCCAATGAAGTCATCATCCCTTCCTGGAAGCAGGGTGCAGCTCCCAAAGCTCTCACACAGAGCCCAGGAGCTGCAGCGAGGGCTGAACCGCTGGCATGAGCAGGGACAAAGGTCCCTGTGTCTACAGGCTGCTCTGGCGGCTGCATGTGTCTTCTGCAGGGTGGGAGGGAATGAGTTGCAACTAATGTGCAATCAAGAACCATCACAATTACAAATGTAAATGAACAGGCAATTGGCACTGACCTTTGTAGATTGTTAGAGGACTAATTAAGGTATGATCAGACAATCTTCCAACAGACTGAGATGCATCTATACAAGCAAATATCTGCGCATCACCCCAGACAGTGGTGCTGTGCTTTATCCTACATGCTCACACATGCTGGTGAGTACGTACACACAGACAGACAGATGGATGGAGCGTTTAACCCCAGCACCACAGGGTGGGAGGGGGAACAAGGTGATTCTACTCCCTCCGTCCGTGCAGTCCCACTTCACACCAGGCCACGGCATGAGGCTGAGCCCCCTTCACCAGTGCAGCCCACAGCTTCACACACAGCTGGGGACGAGGAGATGGGCACACACGGGATGGAGCTGGGCAAAGTGGTAAAGGATCATTCTACCAAAGCCACACAGGTCTGCAGCACCTGCAGGGATGGGAGGAGAGTCCATCCAGCCCGCAAAAAGCTCAATGAACGACAAACAGGGATACAGGAGAGAAACTGCCAGTGGAGGATGGAAGGCAGAGCCATGGATGGAGAGCGCTTCCCAGGCTGGCAGCACCGCGCTGGCAGTACCTGTCGGCAAAGCCTCACCGAGCATCATGTGCCACTCTGCCACACGGCGCAAGGGCCAGACTGCCCAGCAAAGCTCACAGCCAGGAAAGCCCAAACAGGTCAGAGGAGTGGATTCAGCCCCGGTACGTGTGTATTCCCTACGCTACAGGTCACAGCCACCCAGACCACAGAGAAATGACACAGACGGCCGGGCGAGGAGCAGCAGCGGCATGTGACACCAGAGGCTGAGACGCCACAGGCAGAGGGACGGACCAGCCCGTTCCAGGCCGGTATCACTACACACAGAGAAATCACACAGCACACTGCAGCCAAGGAGCCAACCACCATCGTGCCCTGCCAGAGGCTGGCCTTGCCCACTGCAAGGACTACTCCAGGTGCCAGCCATGCCCCCACCTGCCCTGACACCAGGGACTGGAGGCACTGGTACCTCGGCACCTGCCAGGGCTGCCCAGCTCTGGCGTGTGGATGTGCCCTCCCTTGGGATACATTCGCAGCGTTTATATTCCAGCTGTACTCAGGGATGATGAATGGGAGATGGAAGCAGCCGTTCTCCCCATGGGTGCACTGCAGCTTCACACCCAAACCGGCCCATCACCGCGGTGAAACCAGAACAGCACCTTGTGCCTGTGCCTGCCAGGGCATTGGCAAGGTGTGCCTGCTCCGTCTCGCTCCACAATGGGCTGGAAGAGAGCTTGAAACGAAATACCTTGGGTCAAAGAGACCTGCCACAGATCAGAGGTTTTCTCCCTCCCTTTGCCTTCTAGAGTGTCTTATTCTTGTTTGTATTTTTAACCTTCAAGTAAGATACAATAAAGAATTTCGTAGTATCTTGTTTGATGTCAGTCTCTGCTGAAGAATCAACACAATTAAATGAAATTATCTCAAGCCATCTGAAAATATAAAATGTTTCTCAACAGAGACTTCCTTTTACCGACACGTCAGGGCTCTTAGTTTAAAAAAATTACAGTCTTAAAAACGGTCAACAAACCCTTTTCCCTCTCTGCTAGTCAGCTGCACTCTGGGTACCTGCATGTCCTAATCCTGGCAGACTCATGGGGCAAAAGGAGGTTTCTAAAGGAAAAGACAAAGATTTTCAAGCTCGCTCCGTGTGTCACGAAAGGGCAAAGCTGGTTCCTCCTCTCTGCCCCTTTTGCTTTTAAGGAAAATCACAACCCATCCAGCACTGGTCACCTCTTCCTTTCCTCATTCCACCGTCTCTCCATGTCGGCGCATCGCGGGGAAGCTGGGCAGCTCTAGGAGCTGCTGTCCCCCCGGGGTGGTGTGGAGCCACAGCACGCTCCCCCTGTCACCCTGACCTTTGGGGAAGCACGCTGCGTGCCCTCCGCTCCCGAGTTCACCCAACGGTCACTCCTTCCCATGAGGCTGAGTTTAACTCCTCAGGAGAAGAGGTCCCATCCTGCTTCGGAGGTGTTGGCGAGTATTGCTGGTCCTTGGCAGAGCAAGGCAGCCCCTGAACTCAAGAACCCCTGAGACTCCTGGGCTCAGACTCTCCTCCTGCCGTGCTGCTTCCCCTTCCCAGGGCCTTTAAGCTAAGATCACTTCCCTCATCTCCATGTGCATTAATTGCAGCTTGCCAGCTCCTCGAGCACTTTCTGTAAGATTCACCCATCTCAACAGCAGTCCTGGAGGAAGCCCTGGCTGCAGGAGGGGGGTTGAAGGAGGGGGACTGCGCGGGCTTCGCTGGCACCCCAGCTCCAGCACCCTGGAGTCACATCCCTGGCAGCACACGCACCAGCTGACTCAGGCAGGCTCTCCTCCCCCTCCCTCCAAAGAGAGCTTCAGGAGATCTTGCTTTATCTGAACACAAAAAGCTGCTTAACCCTTCAAATGATTCAACACAGCGCAATGTCTGCCCTGCAAGGCACGCTTCCTCTCCCCAGATTCATGACCTCTCTCCCATTATCCCTCCCTCCCTGTACGAGCAAACGCTTCATCCAGGCCCTTCACTTTTATCCACCTTGTCAAGAGGAGACATGGAACCAGGCAAACATCTGCTCCTGCCCACCCTCACAACCAGCTCCTCCTCCCGATCCCGATGGCGCAAACACCCGGGATCACTGCACAGGCTGGGCCGGGATCACACCAGCGGCGCTCGAGGCATCGCTTGACACACCACGAAACCTCTACCCAAGCACAGCCGCCAGTCTGGCAGAGTTGCCCACGTGTGACACGTATCTTTACATGCTCATGCATCTGTTTAGGCCACTGACCTGACCAAACACACACCGGTACACACCAAACCTCACTCAGCCCCACGGGCATGGGGAAGAGCCCTCACACACGTGGGGAACACTGGGTGCTTCCAGACACCCACGCGGCCCATGAGGGCCTGTCCTACCTCCGGGCTGCCGGGTCTGCGTAACATACTATTGACAAGCATGTAACATGCTATTAATGCTGTCACAGTGCAACACACTATTGATAAGCGTCATCCCCCACAGCAAGGAAGAGAAACAAGAATGTCACCGAGCTTGGCACAAAAACTCCCCGAGGGGCCGGCGTGGCCAGTCAAATCCTGTCCTGCAGAGGAGCAAGAGCCTGACCCTGTTCATGCAAGGGTGGCAGCACTCACCAGCCTCGGCAGCTGGACACTTCCGGATGGTGAAGATCTGCCCCAGGTCCTCCTCTTCTTCAGGGAGACCTTTCTGGAGGCGCTGGAGCTTACGCAGACTTTCACTCCGCTGGTGTTTCATGGAGCGCACGTGCTGGATGAGGTTCAGCTTGGCCTTGGTGGAGTAGTTACAGAGGACACAGTGGTAATAGCAGCTTTCACCCTCAACCCCGCTCTCGTGATGCTGAAGGTGCTGTGAAGAACAAAGTAGAGAGATGTGAGTTTCCTCTACCATCTCCAGTCCCCTGGGTTAGCCCACTGTCAGCTGCTAGAAGCCAGCTGGGAATTCAGTAGGAAGCCCCATCTTGACAGAGACACGGTGCCACTGAGCCCGTTTGCTCTCAAGGCTCCATGCGCTCTCCTGCTGAGAGGCAAGAAAAACATCACGCACGGAAACCAGCCCAGCAGCAGAAATGGAGACAGGCAAGATCATCTCCTTCGGTGAAAGAAAATACCAGATCCAACATTAACAACTATTCACGACCTACGCATGGCTAATTCTTTCATATTTAAAGCTTATCCTGGGAGGGGATCCAACTTCATGTCAAGGAGATAAAATTAAATTTGATAAATTCTCATTGAAAACTAGGAAGAATAAAACCAAAGCAATCCTAGAACACAATGAACCCATTAGATCAAGAGGTCCTGGAAACAGCATATGGAAGCGGAGTGTGGAGCGTGTGCCACCCTATCCATCATCCAGCGCTCCGTCCCCTGGCATCTCCGCTCTGCTCCCTCGGATCTGGAGGAGAGCAGCAGCCTGGCCGGGAAGACATCTGTGACTGCCATGAACAGCCAACAGCAACCGCGCAGCCGGACATCACCGCAGGAGGTGAGCATGTGGGAAAAGGCTTGCCACCCTCTGAAGCCGTGCTAGCACAGCCAGCACACCCAGATTATTTGACAGTCTATCAGCTGCCTGGCAGAGGGAAGGAATAGCTATTTTATGCCACGGATCCCAAGGAGGTGGCAATTAGCTCTTAAAGCCAGAGGGAAGAATTCTCTGCTCACAGCTATGTGGGCTGGCAGAGCACAGCCGCTCTCCCTTCAGTGTGGGCAGGGTTGAGTTCACCAAAACTTTCCCAGTTCCCACAGTCAGGGCTTATCACAACTTTAGGAAAAGCAGATACCGAAGTCAAATGGCAACACAGCCTCCTGGGTGACGGCTGCCTGTGCTCCCACCACACACCTCCAGTGCAGCATCATCCCCGCCAGCTCCTCCCATCCAGCCTCAGCATCTCTTGTCTCCTGGGTCATGGCGTGAAACTCTGCCCTCACCACACACTTCATCCAGGGCAGGCAAGTGATTTGGACACGATCTCAAGGTTTGTCAATCAAAAATATTGCCTACGTGCAGCCAGGACCTTCTGGTAACCATCCTGACGTGTATTATCTCAGTTACAGCCGAGATAAGATTAAAGACACATATTACCCAGCGCTGTGTGCTTAGCTAACACGGAGGAAGGAGAGCCCTCTGAGCCTCAGAATGATTAAAAATAGGATAGGAGCTGATGCTGAGGCTTCTGATTGGAAGGGCGAGAGAAGAGAATAAATGTATTCTAGATCTGGCTAATTAGACTCGCCTCTTTTGGGATCGCAATGTATTTAATTAAATTCACTGTAATATTTGAAGAATCCGCCAGGGCACGAATCCCACCGGTGCCCTCAAAAGATTTTTTGCTGTTTTCCCTCATAAGAACTTCTTCTTCCTCTCATTCCTATTGTTTGTGTGCACGACCCTCTTCCTGAGCCAGGAACAGAGGAACGGCTGAAGACGCAACGGCCAAGCTCGGCGAGCCGCTTGCAAGAGCCCCATGGCCTCCTGGCACGGCACGGCATGGCATGGCTTAACCTGCTTGGCCTGGCCCTGCTCAGTGAGGCCTCCCCAACGCCTCTCGCTGCGGGCTGGGGTCCCGCTCCAGGGCATGTGTGGCAAGCCCCTTCTGCCGGTGCTGAGCCCCTTCGGCCGGTGCTAAGAAGTGCTGGGGAAGCCCCATCCAAGGAATGCCGTGTGCAAGCTCAGGCAGTGCCAAGGGGCTCAGCAGCAGCTTCTGCGAGGAGGCAGAGGGAATCCCTGGTGAGCAATTAGAGAAAAATCCGGTCATGGGTTCAAGGAAATATTGAGGACGTGGTCTCTGTGGGAACCAGAGGCGCAGTCTGCGCTGCTCTCATTTAGAAGGGGGTTTTAGGAAAACATTTGTTTTAAACAGTTTAATAAACGTGTCTTATTTCCTGCTTGTCCTTCCCTCCCACTCCACACGTGTTCCTGTCTCCCTGGGGTTGGCTTCACCAGGCTGTCATGCCTGGGGAGCCATGGCCTGAGTGTGCCAAAGGCACCAAGCCCACACCGGACATGGTGTGACATCGCTCGCCCGTCTCCGATGCCTGGCAGCCCTCGGATGGAGGAAAGCAGCAGGCAGAACAAGCCAAGGTGATGGACACATGAGTACCAGCTGTGAGCTGCTGGAAGCGAAGCAGCGCTGGACAAGTGCCTGTAGTTATTGTCCATCATGCTGTTAAGCTTTCCCCTTGTGAGAATTTATCCGTATCACAGAAAGCAAACTCAAAAAATTTAAGCCAGAACCTTGTTAGAAGACAGATCAACTTGAAAATCAAAGGAATATATTGTTCCTAGGAAAACCAACCAAGTTCTGTCAGAGAACATTGATTTCTGCAAGTCTGGGAGGGTGTTCATCCACTCCCTCTCAGCGATAGGAAACTTCCAACATCTGGTTCTTCACGCATGGCATGCAAAATATTGATCAGGTTTAGTCAAAGCTCCACTTTAAATCAGAAACAGACAGAGGAACGCTCTGATGGAAACCATACGGCTCTGCAGTACAGCTTCCCAAGGGATGCGGGCCGTTCCCGTACGTACACTAACCACGGCACAACAGTGTGCCCACAACACCTACTCCTACACACAAGCCAAACAAAATTCGGCCCATCTTCCACTCGGTCTCCAGGCAAAGCTGTGCTCTCGCTCTGCGGCACAGTGATGAGCACGGAGACCTTCTCCTGTCCCCCTCTGTTTGCTGCCAGCCCTGCACTGCCTGCTCCCCCCGACCATCCCCGTGGGATGCCCGTCCCCCACCAGTTACCAACACCCAAGGGTCAGTCATTCCACCTCAGTATCAGGGGCACTTTGCTCTGTCCCATGCTTCCCAAGACGGTGTCCTCAGGCACAGCCGCACCGGAGGGGATGACAGCCCAACCTCCTGGTCCAGGGAGTGAGAGTCAGGGAGAGCTCAGCCGGCCAGGCCTGTGGAGGAGGCACCACCAGCTGCTGTCCTGCTGGTGGCCGAAGCCTCTTCTTCAGCTTCTCACAAGGAACACGCTGTTTCATGGTGACTCCACAGCAAACCGTGCTTGCTGGGCGGCCATGCTCGTGCTGGCAGCCAGGATGGACTCAGACTTGCCCTACACGAACTGCGTGACGAGCCTTTTGGGCCGGTTCAGCGAGTGTTGCCTAACGACCTCCTCCTTCCTCTGGGTTTGGCTGGAAGGAGTTGGCACGTTCAGAGGGTCTGCTCACAAAGACAGTTTAAATAAGTGAGAAAAAAATTATACCTTGTGCTCATACACGCTGCAGAGCACTGGGGGCCAGCAGCCAGCCATCAGTGCCTTGGGGCACAGGCCCCGGCGCCCTAAACAGAAGGGGAGCGGGAGGGGGGCAACTGCATGTGGGCAGCGCTGACACCAGTGCTGTCACAGCCCCTCAGCCATGAGCTGAGGCAAACAGGCAGGAGATGGGCAGCAGGCGGGTAGGAGACCACAGGTACAAGAGACGCTCCTGCGAGCACAAGCGAACACGCCTGTGCCAGGACAAACTGACCCACACCGGACCCATGGAGTGACTTCCCAGCCCTCACTCGCTAACATATGGCTTGGAATGATTCTCTTCTAATAAATAATAGCATCACAAATGCTCACAACATTGGACTCTGGAACTGGAGTTTCTAAGCTGAGTAAGGAGTTAACGCTGTCTTCGGTTTTCCTTGCTTCACCCCCGCCCCTCACGTACCCCAGACTTTGCCATCTGCCTTTCCCCTGCTAATGCTGCCTCAGCCACAGTGTTTTCCAGTCCTCATGGGACTCAGTGGAGAGCTGCATCAGTCTGCTGAACACAGAGAGAGCCCTCACCCCACGCTGCTGCTGAACACCGCTGAGGCGTTGCTGTAGCTCAGGGCTGCCCTTCAGCCCGGGCTCTACTTGTGCAGCATCTTAAATTTAGAATTACACTGAATCTGTATGTGATGAAAACCCCTTCTGCACGAGGTGCCTTGTAGCACCCGATCCTCCCTACAGGTGCTCTTGCCAGAAGGCACAATGCTCTCCTCCAAACCCCGCTCGCCGTGTTCCAGGGGTGAGGTACTGTTCCGGGTGATACTGAACCATAACCCTCGCTCGAGATGCAAGAACCACTTCAAACTGCCTCATGCTTTTGATGTTTATTATTCCTTAGATAAAAGGCCCAATTTCTGTGCTATCTCACCTTCATCTGGTCTAACACCTCCCCTTTGGAGGGCCCTAAAAGCTGCCCAGGACGAGCCCACACTGGTGAGAGTGGGCCTCTCACAAGGCCTTGCTCTGCGGGCAGCAAGACCAGCCATCTCCATCAGCAGTGAGACCCCACTTCCCCCTCAGGGGGTCCCAACGGTACAAAAAGCCGCAGAACATGCTGGAACACTAGAAACTCTCTGCAGACTCGAGGATGGCCCCTTCTTCCACAGGCTTCGAAACAACAAGAAGCAGTAGAAAGAAACCCTGTCAGTGCCCCAGCAAGCAGCCTGCAACCCCCCACCCCAGTGCGCCGCCATTTCCTGCGGAGATTGAGGTGGCTGTGGGAAAAGCAGGTGAAATAATGGGCCGGGGGGCTAACCCCAGTGTGGGAAAATCATCTCAGGAACTGTGCAACAAGCAGAGAACCAGCACTAACCAGGAGAAACCCTTCCTCACCGCCAGCGGGCTAACAGAAGCAGCAGCTGGGCCCTAAAACAACTCATCCGAGGCCCGAGCAGAAGCGCTAGCAGGGACAGTCAAACAAGCCAAGCCCTTGTTTACACAGCATCCTTTTTGCTTACATGGGTAAGTGACCCATGGTCCAGAAACACCTCCTCCGAATCACTCCTGATCCCTTTATCCAGCTGGTGCTCGCACTACAGCACGGCCCTGCCCAGAATCAGAGGTGCAGAACTGCCAGGGCTCCTTTAAGAGACTCTGCCAAAGTTAAGAGTCTTGAACATCTTTGGAGGAGGTTTTTTTCCACATATAACACTCTTCTCACCACTGAACTCAGCACGACGTCTGTTCTGTTAGAATGGGTAAAATTAGTAGTGATTTAGAAGAATTGACAGATGCAGCTGAGGACAGAGCCAAGAATCTGCTGGCGGGTTACGAAAGCTGTGGAAGGGAGCAGTGCCGGAGACTTGTGCTGCTCTCACTTCTTCCTGCGAGCACCTACGGCCGGCCAGCACCAGTGGACAGAGCCAGAGCCACTGCGCTGAGCCCACGGTGCTGGCATGCTGAACTGGCAGCACTGCAGCGCTTAGTGAGACCAAGTCCTATGAGGCACCTGTGAGCCAAGCGCGGCAGCCCTGGGCACTCAGCAGGAGCTGGAGGCATGCCAGCCCACCGGCACATCCCCAGTACAGAGAGATGCCAGGGGACTGGCTCTTTCCCCATGTGAAGCCCAGCATGGGTAACAAGTAACAGGCTGGGAAGGAAACATCTCACACGCTGACAAGAACCATGCTGGTGACAAGGTGCTCCCAGGAGCCAGAGGAGAGCGACCTTGGGACTGGAGCTGGAGGGGAGGCCGCAGGTCGCCATGGCAAGGAACCAGACCCTGAGCAGACCTCAGAAGTCTCGTAAGCATCTCCTGGCCCCTGTGAGCCTCTGATCTGCTGCACGAGATAAATCACACAGCCCTGGAAGAGAAGAATCTGAATTTTTAATGAAAGTCATGTGGATGCAGCTGTCTGATCCCCGTCTGTTCCAAGTACTCCATAAAAGCCGGAGCTGGCCCATCCGTCTTGCTCTCCTTTCACACCTGCAGCCCCGGCTGGAATTTCCTGGAGCCGACGGAGGCGGACGTGGCACGCAGCGGGAACACATGCTGGCTATGGGCAGGGAAGGGACGATGCGCTCCAGCCACCCCCGACCCAGATGTTCTGAGAGGAGGAACAAATCGATTCTCCATACAGCAGGTTCAAAAGATGAAGTAAGGCTCTTTCGTCCTGCAGCTGTTTAACGCTTCTGAAGAAGTGGTGCTGCAAACCCCTCTCTTCTTCCAGCCGCTCTGGCTCCCTGTGCCACAGGTCCTTCACCTGCTCGCTGACTGCAGAGACTGCTGACTGCCCTCGAGTTTTGGCAGTTCAAGCTTGTGGCAACTCCAACAGCCTAATGGCAAGCATGGCCCCAGCTAAAGCTGCCTTGGCACCACCCAAGCCCTTTGGAACCCACCACATGACGGGGACGAGGAGACTTCATGCAATGAATCTGGGTTTTCATTTATTTTTTGGTTTCTGATCTTTTATTTTTCTTTCCAAAAGGCTGGAAGCGCAGTGCTCACTCCTGCCAAAGAGGCTGAAAGAGTGGTGCCAGCTCCTGAGTCACAAGGAAAGGCTCAAGAACAGCACCAGCCCCAGTTAACAGCCAGTCCCAACACACCCGCTTCTCAGCCCATCCTTTCACACCCTCCAACCCTGCCTGGCATTAAGAGAAGGTCCTGGGTACCGTGACGGGGCCGGCGCAGAACCGAGCATGGCTGTGCAGAGCTCCCGGCCATCACCCCGTCAGCCCCCGATGGCATGGCTGGGAAGAGGGAGGGAAGTGAGAACAAGGCCCTTCCTCCAAAGGGAGCCCAGGAGCAGCAGGCAGAGCAGCTGAGCGGGGATCTGCCATGCCTGAGAAGGGTCAGCAAAGATGGACGAGGCACAAACACTCTCAGCGGCTCCAAGGAACATCTAGTTGCCCTTGCAGCATGGGAAAGGAGCCATCCCCACAGGGCCCAGCCAGGAAGAGGCCATGGGCCACCGACACCTGCCATGCTGAAGTGCTTGTGGATTCCCCATGAAGGACCCCCCAAACAGCACCCAGCAAACTGGGTCTGCGCCACCAGCCCTTGAAGTCTCATTAAAAGCCAAATATTGCTCAGCCTAAAGATGGAGAGCTCAGCATGGATTTTACTGAACGTTAAATCAACCAGCAAGCGTAGCCAGCAAACTCTGTGGCACTTTAACTTTAAATAATGCAATAATTATTGAATTTCCTTTTTATAACCGAAGTGCTGGAATGTAAACAATGGGGCTGTAATTGCAGGAAGGGGGGATCAATAGAGGCAATCGTTTTCAGCCATGTTAATTGTAAATACAATTGCTCCAAGATGTCAGCCTCGTTCTTCTCGCTCCCAGAATCATCCTAACGGATGACAGAGTCCAACTTTCCCATTACAGCTGTTCGTTCCTTTAAGAGGTTCTCAATCAGGTCTGATCAATCTGTCAAGATAATGCATGGAGTAAGTAAGACTCTTCCAAACACAAGCTCCCAATCAATAGCCCGGACCTGCTTAATGAGGAGGGGCTAAAGCCCAGAGGGAGGCAACAGTCCCAGCTTCTGCTCGGCTCCGCCAGCCAACTTCTGCATGGGGCCTTGCTAAGCCGATCAGCTCTTAACGAGGACATTGTTTATGCAGACCATGATGAGCAGCATCTCCACATCTTCAGAGTCCCCCAGGGTCCGTGGACAAAAAATGACAAAGATTAACAGAAAACGAGAGCCAAAAAAAGCTGAACCTGTACTCACACCCTCCCCCACCTTTTTAATTGTGCAATAAACCTGAAAGTACTAATTAATCACTTGTTAGAAGAGATCCCCGAAGATGAAAAAATCTGTTTGGGACCACTGCAAGTTACACTGAGACTCTGCCCACACACTCGAGGAAGAACAAAGTCCACGGGCAGCACTGGAGCTCAGCCGATGTGCCAGCTATCCCCTTCTAGCCTGGAGAGGCAGCACAACAGCCTGTCAGCCAGAGCCCTCCTGGGCAGTGAGGAGATGTGGAGGGCGCTGAGGTACCAGCCAGAGATGCTGTTCTCCATCGGCATTATTTAGCTCTGGGAGCACAGGTGTCTCCTTCTGTGCAGCTGACACTTTGCTACCCGCTCGTCAAGCGGCAACGGCTGAGGCGCCAGGAAAGGGAGGACAGAGAAAGGTCCCAGAGCACCTGGGCTCCTTCCTACAACCAGGAACGTTCTTCACTTCCACCAGCGTGTCCCGAGAGCAGCACTCACAGCAGATGCATGCTGGGGCAACTGCAACTTTTGAGAATTTTCCAGACCCCTGAAGTCCTCGCAGCTCCCCAGGGAGGCACCGCCAAAAGCATGGCTGTATGTGGAGATGGGTACAGGAGTGTACGTTTTGATCTTGCTAATTATAGTGATAAAAACAAAGCGCAATGGAGAGTACATTTCCTATCAGCTGCTCTGGAAAGTGCTGCCTTCAACCTTGTGTGCTCCTGCTCTGGATCCCACCGCAAGCCACACACCGACCTGCGAGTCTGCATGGACGTTTGCTGCTCACTCGAGCACCTCCGAGGAACAGGAACCCTGGAAGCACCACAAGCAGCTCAATCTGCTGCTGCCAGTGAGACGTCAGCTGCAAGCCTAGCCATGCGCTGCAGTTCCTGCAGAGCACCAGGGTGGTTTGGGGATGGCAGGTTCCTCCAGAGCCTTCTCAGCTGACCGAAACCTGGGCTGATGACATCTTGCTCCTCAGAAACACGTACAGCTTTGTCACTGGTTTCCACCTCTGGGGAAATACGCCAGGAAAGCAGCTCGTTGCCTTCAGAAGCAGCGCTCACAAAGTACAGACAGCAACAGAGTGAAGGTATAAAAACAGCAGGAAAGTTTTGGCCACAACTCAGCAACATCACAAGGAGGTGAGGTCTTGTTGTCCGCTCCCTTCCCAGTGCCAGGAGCAGTGAGAGCCGCAGAGTTCAGGGAGCCCTATCTCCCCAGGTTTAGAAAAAGAAATGGGAAGAGAAGAGCTGACACTGAAGACAAGACGGTAACCAAATGCAGGGCCCACAATCCTGCTGCTTGGATTTTCCTTTTTCAACATATTTTGCACATATACTTGAAAATAATAAGTTCAGTGTGAGTTGTTAAGCTGTGAACACTCAGGTGAACTGGGGCAGCCTGTGAATATGGAAAAGCACCAGGCAAGAGGCAAACTGTATAATAAAAAGGGCTGGGGGAACCTGAAAAGACAGCAGGATAAAAGTCTGTTGTCCATATTGTTATTATATGGCTGTTGAGTGATTGAAAAAGCCTTTCTGTAACACAGAAGGAGACTAGGACGATCTGTACAGGTGATGTTTGCATCCTCCAGCAGCGATAGGAATGATCCATGTGTTATGGGAGGATGTCTGAGGAGGCACAGCACGTAACAGGCGCCTGGCCTTGGGCTCTTAACGTTGGCTCAGACCCAAAGTCATCACCCAAAACCCTCTCTGCACGTGTCAAGGCTGCTACAAGAATTGAAATTAAAATAGTGGGGTTTCCCCTACACCAAGTCTTTTGGAAAAGAAACAGCTGCTCTCTGAAGGAAGCCCCGGGGGACCGTTTCGCACCCGCTGTGCCCCTCGCCACGGCCCGAAGCCCAGAGGCACCGGCACGCTGGGATAGGGCACGACAAAGCCCTGCCAAGAGGGAAGTGGCCCTTATGAGAAGTGGCCCTGGCAGACTGTGGGGGAGTGCTGGAGGTCCCTCCAGTCCAGGAAGCCCTCCCCAGTCCTTCCAGGCCCGGCTCAGCCCCAGGCACCCCAGCAATGCAGCTAGAAGCCATGCGGCGAGGAGGAGCACTGGGAGTGGCATCCTTCCAGAGGCGTGGGGACAGGCAGGGAGGGCAGCGCTCCTGGACACGTGTGCGGCCAGGGGCCATTGTAATAACGCTCCCTAAAACCACGTGGGAAATCGAACCAGCCACAGAAACCTACGCTGAGCTCACGTTATTTAATAAAATACTACAGACACAGATTAACTTCCCTCGCCCAGTATTTATTGTTTCATCTATCTCTAGAGAAGTTACAAGCGCTATGATAGACTGAAGATTTCCTTGTTTTCATATAGCTTCTTTATAACTTCCTACAGCAATGTACCACGCCGAATCCCAACAGATAACCATACAATAACAACAATACACAAGACAATTTTTTAATCCTCTCCATAAATCGAAGAATATCAATACCAAAGAGATGGATGAGACAACCTCCCCTCACCGAAGCCAACAAGGATGCGTTTAGGAACAACAGACGAAGCTCATCCTTTGTCCACAGTCCTCACAGAGAAACATCTGTGAGAAATTACTTCCAATTTTTCCCATCAACCAGAGGACTCTCTGCAACCATGGGCAATGAAAGTCCAAACTCTGTCCTCCTGCCTCGCCGCAGCACCACAGGAGCACATCCTCCAGACACAAAGCCACGAGCCCTTCCAAAACAGCACCTGCTGTGGTGTACAGCGGTACCCACTCAGCACAGAGGTCACTGGGACCATCACCAGCCTCTGCTCTGCTCCAGCATCCCACATGGCATCATTCTCCTCTCCCTCCAATACCCCTGAGTGAGCTGGGTTTAGGGGTCAACCCAGGACACAGACAAGTCCCGGGCAAAGACAAGGCACTGTCTGCTCTCAGGACATGTTAGGAGCTGCTATAAGGAAAGCGAAGCTGGGCACCGGCAGCAGCAGTGCTGTGGAGCTGTGACAGCTGGGAGATGCTGGTGACACAAGGGATTTCCAGAGCAGGTGACACAGGAAGAGGCAGAACCAAAGGAAGGCAGGGTGAATGAGGACAGTGGCGAGCGGAAGCAGAAAGAGGAAATGTGTATTATTCCTCAGGTCTCAAAGGCGATACAGAAGCCAGTGGCCTGAGAGGAAGGCAGCACAGCCCTCCCAGGAGAGCAGCCCTTCTTCAGAGGTGCTGGTTCCTGGCTGGGCACAAGTCTGGCAGCCAATATTTCCACCTTCGTTGTGGTTCCAGCACACCCAAACCCAAGGACGGGGCACCTCAGAGAAGGGCTGTGAAGGGAAGTTCATTAGTGTCTGTGGAACACACAAACAGAACGCCGAGCACACAGAAATGCCCACGAGAAAATAATTCTTCATTCAGGGAAAGCTTTGGATTGTATTAGACAAAGCCTGGGGCAATGTAATGAGAGCGGAAGATAAAACGAAACGGAATAATTACTCATTCACAGAATGAGGCAAGAATCCTACTGGAAAAATATGTATGGAAATACTTATAATTAAAACCTGTAATGATGCCTGCACACAAAGGCCTGAATTAAGGCAACCTAAAGTCTGATATTTGCTGTGTTTAAGACAGTTGTGAGGCCTTCTATGAACTGACAGATGCAGACGTGTCTTACAAATTGCGTACAGGCATTTGGGCAGTCGTTCTGTGCCCCACACCCCACCCCCAGTTACTGCTGACGAGAAGCCTCCCAGGCTCTCCGAAACTGGAGAATCTTCAGTCCTTGGCGGCTCCCAGGCCTGCTGTCCCCCAAAGGGCACGCCAACAACCCCAACAACTTTCGGCAGCAGAACCGTTGGGCTTGTGTGTTACGTACACGTCTATGGACAGACTGGCTTTGCTGCTCGAGGTTCACCTGCAACAGGCTCTGTGCCTGTGAGACTGTCAGGAGCAGGGGCAATGTTTCCAAACAACCTGCGTTCCACTGCTGTGAACACAGGAGGTGTACGGAGCTGGATGGCTGACAGGGAGCGCTGACAGAACTGTTGTTACAACCGTCTTAGCACCACACAAATGGGAAACCGAACCCAAAACAGAAGCCCCTTCCCCAGCCATCAGTTGTTGTTCCTAAGCAACGTAAGCCCACGGAAAGATGTCAAGGTGCACATGGAGAGCAGAAACCAGGGACAAGGGCTCCTGGTCAGAGCATCCCTTCGCTCTTCCATGCTCTTCCTCACCCTTGCGCTGCTGCAGGCCCTGCAAGCTGGCTGGGCCCTTCTGCAGCTCTAAAACCAAACTGAACTTGCAGCTACAAACCCTTAACTAGCCAACGTGCTCTGGGCTTGAGGATGAATATAAACCAACCCGAAGTTTCCTTCAGATCATTAGAAACCCCCCACGTGACAGCCTTTTCCTTCCCCCATTCTTTTTCCTTATCAGCTTCACGATAACACGCAAAGACACCAAGAAAACTCCCAGCAAAATCTTTGTGAGCATAAAGATAAGGTGCAAGGGCTTATCTGCCATGAAACATTACGGGCATACGCTGTGTTTAACTCCAAGATCTGCATCCCCAGTTAAAGAACTGCCGAGACAGCGAGCAAACAGGCCAGGCCTCAGGACTCTGGCAGCCCAGGGGTGCAGAGGGCCCCAGCACACTGGAAACTCAGGTCTCCAGTTAGATGAACACCACGCTTCTTTCTATGGTTGTTCCTGGTTTTAGGCCCTCCATACACAGTGGAGCAAAAAAAGCCTTAAGAGTGAGATTTCAGTTGAATCTTTTTACCTCATCCATGAGGAATTAAAGAACAGTACAACCATGGCAAGCACCTACACAGGAGCCTTCCCACAGTAAGGGTTTATTTTATCTTTAGGAGAAGCCAAAGCAAAATCCAGTGCTCACAGCCTGAAGCTAAATAAATGCCCACATGAAATGGTGCATGTATTTTGAACGAGGTCAGCAGTTACCTCTTCAAACAAAAGGATACAGTGAGTTATCCCTTACCTGGGACTTTCTAATATGAGAAGTTGTAACTGGAAGAAGTTGGAGACATCATTCAAAGCACAAGGTAAGAAATCACAACTCCTCCTGAGGAGGACTGCAACGCTCCCTCCTGGCTTCTAAACCCAAGGGGAACCCCCGCTGCTCTGCCTTCTGACCTGCGGCTCACCCAGGGCTGAGCACGACGCAGCGAGCAGGGTTCCAGGGCCTGGACTGCCTGGCTCCTACTGACCATGAAGCGCTGGCTTCCCGAGGTCATCGGGTGCTGTGTCAGAGCAGCTGTAACACTGCTCCAAACCAGGCTACAAAAATGGAAAACACAGAGCTTGTGAAAGCATACTGAAGCAAAGAGAATAAAACCTGAGATGATAAATGTCTCTGTTCTGTGCTCCATTTGTTCAAGTGTATCTGAATCCGCTCGTATTGGCCATATGCAGGTACAGAAACTCCTGGGAAAAGCCAGGCACAGTGTTTATTGCTTTTAGCAATTCGTCTGTAGAGACGTACACAGAGTAAATGATAAACACTATGAAGGCAGCACTAATCAGCGTTAAGAGTACTTACTGACTGCTGGAATTTGGAAATAAAATGCAAGCAGCCAAATCTTTTTTGGGAGCAGTTGTCTGCTGACGGCAGAGAAGTGTGAAGAGATGACAGATTCCTAAATCCTATTTATTAAATTGCATATGTAACTCCATTTACTCCAGAAGCCCAAAGATTCCCACTACTGGGACTGGATTCACTTCTTTGCAAAGACTCTTGCTTGGGGTTGGCGCTCGCAACCAAGAGGCCAGGATGTGGGTTTCACCTCCTGCTAATCCACTTGCCTGGCCCAGATCTACTTCCACAGCTCTGTCTGGGCAATGAGCTGTTCACACCAGAAAACCCAGGTAAGTCAAATCCGAGGAGGCATGAGAACAACTCAAGCATGGTGGACAGAAGCTGTCTGTGACAGGCCCCGTGACACGAAAACACCATCTGCAGCAGGACTCCAAAGGCTTTAAGCCTCCCACACCTATGGTCAGAGCACGCTCAAGAACCGGCTCTGGGACAGCCGGTCTTCCCCAAGGGACTTCAAGCAGAGCACATGCATCAGCATCTGCTCCACTTCAGCAATGCAGCTGTGGTCAAGAGCCAAAACTGTTTCAGAGTCCCGTCCTCCTACACGCCTCCAACCTGGGGTCAAGCAGCAGGTACCACCGCAGAAGTACAAGCGAGGTCCTCACCTGACATACCTGTATGCAACACCTGGAGCTGCAAAACAGCCCCACAAACGCCGTGGGTGTTACAATTTAAATGGCACTTCTCAAACTGGGACACATCTGGCTCTTGCTGCAGAGGACGCAAGTCACACCCGAAGGGAGGAAGGCAACAGCCTGCCCAGGGAGCTCCCCACGCCTCTGCTTACCCTGCTGAAGGACCACACCCCAGGCATCCACATGCAGGCTACGACAGCTCTTGGAGCCAGTTTCAGGAATGAAAGAATGGTTGATCCAAAACGTCTGGACCTGCAGAAGTAGGAGTTTCTCATGCAGCCGTTGCTGGAGTGAGCTTGGGCTAGCGCCCAGTCTTTGCACGGTGCCAGTACCACCCTGGCTTCTGCAGCTGTCAACGACAGGGACAGGAAAGCAATGTCCCCCAGTAACAGGGACAGGAAAAACTCCTCGCCCCTTGCAGACCAAGGCAGGGGTGCAGCCCTGCACAGAGGTACCCACCACTGAGGAAGGTGGGAGGATGCACCAGGATATGGGCAAAGCTGCTGTGCGTGCCCTGCTGGGGGGTCTCTGGGCTGCCCAAGGCTGCGGCGCGTGGGGCAGCCTGCCAGATGTGGGTGCTCCAAGGCAGTCGTCACTGCACGTGCCTCGCGCTCCGGCAGCGGAGCTGCGAGATGCTGTGCCAGGCGTGCTTGTGCCGAGAGAGACGAGCGCTGCTGCGCTCCTTCCCCACCAAAAACCCCGAGGCCTCCTGCGTGTACGCTAACCACAACCCTTTGAGCAGCTCATGTATTTACAAACTGAGGCATGTTGAAATCAAAGGGGATACCATATGACATAATTCACATTAAAATGTCAACAGGCTGACAATTTATAGAGTCAATCCACCAAAGGTGGGGAGAACTAAGACGTGGTAATTGTTTAATTCCCGCTTAAACCAACAGCAGCTTTACCTTCAAACGCCGTACAATGTGCAGGGCCTTTCAGGCTGCTGTCAGCCAAGTGATGCCAGCTGCTGGCTCCGGGCCAGCAGCCAGACAGCTGCCTTAACTCTTTGTAGGCACCTCCTGCCAGCAGCCACCCCGCACAAGGCTGGGGAAGGCAGGATGCTGGGGAGAGACTGAGCTCCAGCCCACCCCACAGCAAGTATCTGCAGTCAGCACAAGGACAACCAGTTTTTCAGGAAGGCAGAGTCCTTTGTCAGGGCACTCGTTAGGGCAGCACAGGCCCGTTACAGCACCTGGCCAGGCATGGCACCTCCTCCTGGGCAGAGAGCACAGGGCTGGGCTCTGTGGGCACAGCGCCTGGCACTGAGCAGGCCTGACCTGGGCTGGGACCTGCCAGCACCGCAGCAGTGATACACTACAGTTACCAAGTGTCCTGGCCATACGTTATTTTAGGGCACAGACAACTTTGTACCCTGGGTAGATCGCAGCAGCTTTGCCCATATCCAGTATGCAACACCGCTTTGCAAGACACGACCCCTGGGCCAGGGCAGCTTGCTGACATCCCCTGCCCACAGCCTGGCTGTGAGCGACATGTCTTGTAGCTGGCAATAATGTATGAGGGAGGCATGAGAGAGAAGTGTGCACCGCTGGGAAAAATTTTACCTGGATAAACCACAGCCAATAAATTTTCTATAAATGCCAGCTAATGCTGTCCCTTTGAGAGCACTGGGAAGGGACTGCGAGGACTCCAGAGTCCTCGGCACAGACTTGCTGTCTGTACATAAACAGTAACACCTCATTCTCTCTTCTACCTCATTAACTGAAACGCATTAAAACAAGTGTGCATTGGGAGCAGAAAATGAGACTGTTAAACCAAGCTGATATAATCCTCATCAGCTGTGGGAAATGAGAATACATCCATTATGCTGAATCAAGTGCGCCAACTGTGATGTACCGATAATGTTACGACCCCAAGAAAGATGCTCTCCCCCTCGATGGTATCTCTCCTGCTGTGCTGTATCCAGAGCACTGGCGTCGCATTCCCTGTTCCAGCAGCCATGCCATGGGCCCAGCACTGCAGGCCATGGTCCAGCACAGCAGACAGCATCTCCTGTCACCAGGAGGGATCTGCTTGGGGGAAGCAGTGAGTGCTCCGACTCTGTAGCACCAAGAAGACCAAGCCAGCAGAGAGGGCACCCAAACAGGGACATTTCAGCACCACAACCTCAACTGGGGAGAGTTTGAGGACAGCAGGGTTTACCTCGGGTGATGGACACAGTCGCGAGGCATTCACACCTTGCTGTAATGTTATCAGCCTCCAGAACAGCACAAGGGGCAGAAAATACCTCAGCAACTACGTATGAACCCACCTGCACTGACAGCAGTGTCACTACTGCTGTCCCTTACTCCCCAGGCTGGTGATGAGAAGCAGGAGACCGAATCAGGGGAGTCTCAGCAGATGCGACAAGACCTGTCACGCAATGAGTACTGACCTGGGGCAGCAAGGGACCGGCTTCGCATCGGGATAAGGAACTACTCCCTTCTCCTGGGGTCAGCCAGGACACATCCCCACCTCTACAGGCAAAGATGTGCTCCAGATGTTGGAGAAATGCTCATCTCTTCTTACCCCAGGGAGCCAGTGCAAGGCAAACACACACACACTCAGCCCCAAGCAGGGGAGGCTGCGGGAACTGGACAGGCGATGTCCAGGACAGACAGATGAGCAGCTCCAGCCCCTCCACCAGCCTTGGGTTTGAACTGCTGACCTAGCCAGAGCAGCTCAGGTTTCCAAACTCTCTTCCCTGTGCCAAGCAGCGATTCTGGTGCAGCAGGACAGGGTCCCCTCTCCCGACGGCTCTGTCGCCCCTCCAAAACTGGAGCAAGAACTCAACAACCACTTCAGTACTTGTGCCGGCTGTTTCACAGCTTTCAAACCAAGCCTAACTACAAAACAGCACTGCTCTCCGCATGCAGCCTGTTCAGAGCGCAGCCTAGACTCCGCTCTCCGGGACTTGTTCCTCCGTACCAACCTCAGGGAGCAAACAGGACACCCCAGGGCCTAGACTGGCAGCTTCCAGCAGCCTGCGCAGGCATTTTGAACAGGGGCCATGAAGTCTGTTTAACCAGCATGATGTGTGCAACAGAATCACAAAGAAACAGGCATTTAAAGTGACATCTGTTGGATTAATTAGCTGTGTAATTAGCCTCCCCTCTGTGGAGATAGGCTTTGTTACTGCTGCCTGAAACTTCCCCAGGTGATTTTCTTTGTAAGCATGGCTCCCGGAGCATGAGAGAGGAGTGGGTGGGACAGGGCTGCACCAAGCCTCCAGGCCATTAGGCAGCTGCAGGTCAGAGGCGCCCAACGGCCACAAGCCACATGTGACCGGACAGTGACCGGACAGCTCGAGCATCAGCCCTTGCTGATGAGTCTGTAACCACAGGCAGCCCGGCACCAGGGATGAAAGGGAGGGGTGGAATTCAAATTTTTACAGTCTTCCTGGTTAGATCCCAGTGGCNAAGCCGCTGTGTGACAAGGCAGTGACTGTGTCTCCATCCGAGCTGCTGCAGCAGGCTCTGCTGGGCAGGAAAATTCTCAGCTAACGCTTAGGACAAAGAGGAAACCAGGATCCTGGGATTAGCCGCACTCGGTGATGACTCAGTGGCCAAATAAAGGTTCCTCCCTAGAAACCCACCTCCCTGCTTTGCATGCAGACCGAGGGAGGGGAGGAAGGAATCTGGGCATTCATTCTGGTGTCAGGACAAAGGCGGTGTAACAATGGAGCTGTACACCAACTCTGACATAAATCAAAGTAGTACCTAAGAGTGCAAGCTGATCCTTGCAGCTTCTCCATATTGTGCCACAACATCCTGGCTTAATTCCTCACAGCTCATGGCAAGGGGGAGATTCAAAATACAGTACTGAGAAGGCCGTTTTGGGGACTGATGACACAGCACTGCAAAAATTAAGCACCTCCAGAACCTGCTTATTCTTTTTACTCCGCACAGACATGCCAAGTCCCTGCCGGAGCCACAGGAGCTGGAGTCTGCCCCTCCTAACTCATCACCAGCGTGCCAGCTTACTATGTCCAGGCAGAGGGACCTGCAGCTCCTGGAAGGCTGTAAGGGACAAACAGGTACTACTAAGCTTTTATATGAACATTGCCCTAACAAGGTAGCTCAAATGCAGCCGCCACCCAGCACCCGCAGCAGGCCCGGAGCTCCCTGTGCTGGCTCCAGCAGTTCAAGCGACAGTGCCCACGCGCCCAGCACATGCAGCCGCACGCCACATCCATGGCTGGGGAAGGACCGCTCACGCTCTGCTCCGCAGCTCTGCCGTGTGGGCAGCAGTCTTTGGCAGGGAGGCAAAGTAACCCGGAGACAAGTATCTTCAAAGAGCTGCAGTGAGGTTTACCGGAGCTTGTCCAACCGTACCCAAAGGCAGGGCTTTCAGAGAACCTGTTGCACAAGTGTAATTTATTGCCTAACCTGAATTGCAGAACCTGACTGCACGCGGCACAGTGCAAGGCCAGAGTTTTTAGGACTGGCAAGTAAGACCAAAAGAACATTATGGCATTAAGTTATGTATTACGCATGCATTATTTATTGTAATTTAATGAATTTCCTAGGAGATAGCGAACAGGATCTCCCATGCTGCTTCCACAGTACTTTTGGGGACTTTAATGGTTACAGAATCTTGTTCAGGAACAGCTCAGTTACCTCTGGAGGGAAGAGGATGCAGCACCTCTGAACACATTCACCCTCCCTGCTCTCCTCTGCGGAGCGGCGACCTCCCACAGCTGTGTGGGAGTGACAGCCGCTTCCCGGCAGTGGACACCACCCCAGCAAGGTCTGCTGGTGCCACAGCCCTACATCAGAGCAGTAACCGTAACCATCACATCTTCACCCTGGAAGCCCGTGCAACTAGCATCATCTGCAACAGGAAAAATCCCTGCTCTGAAATTTAAATATTCACCTGCATGTTCCAAAATTACTGGGATAAAAAAACAAACCTTAAACCAGACTAAAATGGGATCACGCACGGAGCAAGGTCGTACAAGATTCACACCAATGCCTCATCAAGGTGACTGTGTCTTGCAACAGCAGAGCGAGGTCCAGGAGTGCTTTGCAAGACCCTCCCTACGCCCCAGCACTCTGCCATCACCCAGGCCCACGGGCAGGCGCAGAATCAGGCCAAGGACGCTGAGCCAGTCCCAGTCACTGGGACAGCCCTGCGAAGAACCGACAAGGTTGGTTGTTTTATGGTCGTGTTAACCCATTCTCAGCAATATTTTGAACTCCAAGCCCTCTTTCCAGACAGTGTCTGGCTAAGGTCTAGTGCGCTGCCCTGACGCTTGCCGCCCTCACAGGTGCAGTCTCCCTCCTTTGTTCCTCCCGGTGCTTTTACAGGGTGGTTTCTTCACCACGCTCTTGGATGCACATGGCTCAGTACTTACTGGAAAACCACTGAAAGGAAAATCTAAGTGACCGAGGTCCATAAATAAAACATACAGCAAGCAGCGCTGTGCATTCTCAAGTTTAGATTCCAGCCCTTTCAAAAAGCAGTACAGAGCAAGTGTGAAGTTTGTGATCCCACGCTAATGTACTTTATCATTAAACACGTTAGGGAAGTAAAAACTTGCCTTAATGCCAGGGTGATGGGGGTGATGGGATGGAGCTATCTGTCACCCAGAGAAATGCCCAGTCCCAACAGGGACGTCTCTGAAAGGGTTACACAGACAGGGAGCGGATTTTGTACTAAAATATTTGCCAATCCAACGGGATTCCAAACCAGAACCCAGTCGCTGGGGTCTGCTCCTCCTGTAACTGGCTGTGCTGCAACACCAGGTTTGCATAGAAGCGAAGCACTGCTTGACTGACTAAGCCTGGAAGAAGGCTGAGGGAGCGCACGGAGCTTGGGGAAAGGGGATGCTGGGGGTCAGTCCCTGCCGGGGAGCTGTGCCGAGGGTCCCGCTCAAACCCCAGGGCTCAGGCTCACGATGTTGTGCCCACCAGGGCATGGCTCTAAGTTTCTGCAGCTATGGGTTCAGCAAGGCCAGATTTAAGCATGTTCTAGTCCTCAGAGCCACATCCATTCATAAGCTGATCCTTCATCATGTGTTTATCTGCGACTAGAGGATGGCACATTTGAATTAAAGGTTTAGGAGACCAGCTTTAAAAACAACTTTGTGGGGAAACTTCAATGGGTAGTCGACCTGTGAAGCTGCCATTGAATTTTTAGCTTAAGACCTTGTAGGAAATCAGCTAAAAGTCCCTTATACTCTGTAATTTAAACAGGCTTTAAACGGGCACAATTTGCGTTACTCATGAGTGTAATTCAGAGCCCCGGTGCTGCATCTGTAGTTCAAAAGATAAACTTGCAAAAATAAACCCAGAACACACAGAAGGCAGACAGCGAGCAAATCAAAGGTTAATACGGCTCTAAATCCTCCGTAACAAGCACGACATACTCTTTGTGGGCAACTTCACCCTAAGAACCTTAAAAGGCCGAGATCGAAGGAAGCTTTTGATAAAAATCAAACCCCAAACATGGTTCCTTTCGCCTACATTAAATCATCTGGGTACTTCAAAGCTGAATCGTACCAGCCACTCGCAGCTCCGGCAGGGCTGAGCAGAGCGCTCAGCGGCTGAGCCGGGCTGGTCCAGGAGCTGGTGGCAAAGCCATCGCCAGCTGGCAACAGCCATGTTGAGTTCTGTGCTGTCCCCTCTGACACCTGTACCCCAGCAGCTGCAGAGCATTTTCCAATCCGCTGAAGAGGCACAGAAAACTTCCCACTCTGTATCTTGAAGCCAAAAGCCAAGAACTTTCATTTGTGTCTCACTGATGCCATTTATTCACTGATTGTTTGTTTTTAAAGCTTGCTGACTTAATGCTTTGTACATCCCAGCACGTGTTACTGCCCAAACTCCCCAGTGCTGGTAACCACAGTGACTTTTCCCTTCTCTGGTACCTCTGTCCAAGACCATCCCTCAGCTTTACCCCATATAAAGAGGCGCCCTTCAGCTCATCTCCGAAACACGGGCGAGAGGACTTCCCTCGTCTCTCCCCTCACCAGGCTGTGGGCCTTCTGGCCTTTCCCTTTTTCTGCTGCCCCTTGAAATAGTTTCCTATTTAATCATGTTGGACTTTCTGTGGACTTTGGCAGGGTTTCCCCCCACTCCATTTTCAACTTTTTCTCATGGGCAGTATATATTTAATACAAGTGCCTAATGTGGTTTTAAATAAACCCCCTGTGACCCGCACACATCACCCCCTTTTAATTTCTCTAACAGTAGCTCCCCCTTTTTACAAGGTGTTTTAACTTCAAATCTGGATACTCCTGTGGTAAATGTTCCTTTTGTCTGTTTCTGTTGCAGCAGGACATTGAATTGGAACACATTACCATCATCAGTCAGTAAGTATGACCCATACAATATTGTGTGCATCATCAGAGGTTAAAATCTTTTTGGGATCTTCCAGCATGTTTCTTCAAGTTGACACGCACAGCCTCTAGACCTTTAGCTGCTGCCATGATGCTTCACACCATTCGCAAAGCAGCAGCCAGGAAGCGCCTCCTGTTGCGCTCCTTACACTGCAGGCTGCCACGCTTCCCCTTGCGCATCACAGCCAGATCCTGCTCCTGCGGCTGGAGGTACAGTCCTGGAAGCCCTTCTCAACTGTGTGATGTCAATCACTGCTGGGCACTCAATGGTGTTTCATGGAGTCGCGTAAGTTAAGGCACACTGTCACCCCAACTCCTCCGTCACTCCTACGTGTTCCATACCCTGACACCGCAGGGGTTACCTTCCTTTCCATCAGCTTTCTCAATTGCTTCTTCGATCAGTATCTTCGTTTCAGACCAACAGCCCCAGCAGAGCTCCACAATTAACACTGCACAGGACACACACCTTTTGTTTTGGTCTGTCTCACGTACTGGACGCCACTGGAACTGTAACACTTGGCTCCCAAACCCCAGCTCAGCCTCCCACAGCTGTTCCTGTGGCTCAGCCTCTCTGCTCTCCAGACACACGCAGGCTCCTGCTGTGCCTGTGCGAGCAGCAGGACAGGACACACGCTGCTCCCCAGAACTGGGAGGTTCCACCACCTTCCACTGCCCCTCCGTTTTCCTGCAAATGGCCTGTCTGCGTTTCTTTCCAAGTCAACACAGATCCCGAAGCCCGACTGCTGCTTGTATCTTGAGTACTGATGTTAAGGGGTCGTGTTCCTGCACACTCTGCCTCTCCGAGCTAACAAAGAACCTCTATGCGTGCCATCATGTAACCCCAATCCTGTCCTTCAGGCTCCCCATTCCCTGCAAAGTTAACTGAGCGCTTGGAAAGCCTGAAAGGAAGACGCTGAATGAACTCATTGACTGCACTCATTTGGCAGCCTGGCCAGCAGCGTGTTCCTTCAGTAGTTCTTTGTTTAAACCTCTTCTGTATCACAGGTTTTGAACTAGAGATTGTCAGGAAGCTGCAGGAAAGGTCCACACGTGGCTCTTGCTCGAGCAGGTTATTTCCTTCTGGAAATTCCACCTGTGCAGTAGATGCCATGAACTCATGCCCAACCTCTGCCAGATGTGGGGAGCGCTGCTCAGCACAGATCTAGCCTAGTCCTATGTGGGGAGTGCTGCTTGGTGCAGATCTTGCCTATTCCTCCAGGTCACAGAGAGACAAGGCTTAGCTCCTGCTGCAGTAACCCTGCGCTTGTCAAAGAGCGTGCACAGCGCCTGCCTACAACCCCACCTCAGTCTCTCCATATGCATCGGGCTGTCCTAGCTAGGAGATGAAGGGTCCTCAAACCTGTGGTCTACCTCAACTCAGTCCCTCCCCCACCGGTACTTTTGCTTTCCAGGTAGTTTCTCAGAATGTAATACCCACCAACTGCACCAAGGAGATGAGCAGTCACAGTGAGAGGCACAAGTGCTGCCTTCTGCCCGCAGGATTTCCAGTTCAGTCACAAGATTTTAGGGGACAGCAGGGGTTCAGGGATAAGGTAAGAATAAAGGAAAGATTACCAGACCTTTCCAGTTTCTTGTCATATGCAAAAGCCCCACTGCGGCATCCCTGCCCCCTCATCACTGCCATGGGAAGAGGCCTGATGCAAGCTATTGCAAGGTGCAGGGCAAAGATGGCAGCAGGAGACCAGACCTTCTCCTCCGGCACTGGAAGCATTGCAGGAGAGGACTTAAGGTTCGCCAGGCTACAGGCAAACAGTGTCTCCAGATCATGTCTTTAGGCAGCAAGGAGCACGAGCAGAAGTGGCTCTCAGGCAATGCGAGGAGCTGGTAACATATGATTTAAGAGAAAAATGGCAAAAAAGCAGAATAAGGAGGATTGTGTGTGATAAGCCTAGTGTGAGCTCTCACCCAGCAGCATCTGGAGAGGATTTTCTCCAGCAGGCAGGGAAGAACTCGATTACATCCAGTTAACTGTGCTCTAAACTGATTATGCATGTGCCAGGCTAATGGATTACATTAGCAAGAGGAAAAATAACATCCAATCAATCTCAATTTACTGCAGACCACACCAAGGCCTGAGAGAGGAGAAACCATTCTGTGAACTACCCCCACTCCTGCTGCATCTCTCCAGCTATCGAGAGCAACGCAGCACTACAGCCACGCCGGAGGAGCTGCACTGGAGCTGGCGTGGTCCACAGACAGGTTTTTCCATTAAATCAAGCTCTGATTCCAGCTATGCTGGAGCAAGACGCCGTGAGTCCAGCTGTCCCTGTGACAGGCTTCACACAGGCACACCAGAAAGCTGACACATGGGCCACACAACAGGCTGCACTGCTCCAGACTGTACTGTTCCCGTCCTGTGTCTCACAGCGCTCGCACCAGAAGCGCAGGGCTGTTAACGGCTCCAGAACTGCCCAGGCCTCCTGAACTCACAACCCCACGATTCCACTTCGCCTATCCAAGGAAAGCATTTCAGGAATCTTCATTACAAGCACCTATGGCTGGTCCTTGGTCTGGCTCTGGTGGGGTTTTTCTTTCTTTCCTTCCTCCCTTTTCCCCCTCCCTCCTCCAAGAGACTCAACTCTAGTTCCCTGACTGATTCTTCCCCAGGGGAAACCACTGCAGACAAGGGTGTAGATAAAGAATTTTTAACCCTTTGCAATGCACATTTAAGACGGCAATATTATGTGTTAAAATTGAAGGAGAGTTTTCAAACAACTCTCTTGTACCCCACCTGAACCCTGCAGACAGGAGATTCAATTTCTCAGCTGGCCTTTTTGAGTCTTACTGGCACTGTCCTGTCCCCAGCTTCCAAGCCGATTTTACTCTCTCCAGCCTCCTGCACCTCCGAAAGCAGAGGCTTGTGTTACCTGACTGCTCACAGAGCCAGACCCTGCTGTGCTACGCTGGGGTCCAGCTGGTGATAGCAACAGCCACCGTCACAGCAGTCGTGGCCTCAACAGCGAGCTCAGCAGAAAGCTTTTCCTCCTCCAAGCAGTTGCCCATCATGTCCCGGTGGGTCCAACAACCACAGCTCAGGAAAAACCTTCTGTGAGGCTCCTGGCTGTCTCTTTCTGCTCTGAATTTGCTGAACTACTCAGTCCTAAGGGAAATCCAGAAGTTTTGACATCTAACGTGTCTGCGCTGACACATGGAGCGGGGTACCACACAGTTCAAGTTCCCATTTTAAATTCCCATTGCATAAATAAAAATATTCAAAGAAATAATTAAGAACAACAAAATATAGCCTGCATGGAAATATACATAAAAATATCTCACCATGTCTGGGGGAAAGCAGGAAGAAAAGAGAATATAAAAAAGCCTGAGAGAAAGGAGAAGACGAGGAGTGGGATAGCATGTGTGAAGGGAAGGCATGTGGCTGCTTAGATTTATGGCAATTCGTACCTGATTGTTCATACTAAAGCCATTATGGGATGATTAGAGAAAAAGGTGAAGCTTTAAGTCCAGTGAAAATCAATAGAAATGTCTGGAGCAATTCTGTTGCACGAGTGAAAGGACTATTTACTGTATCCGGAGCGCTTCTTGGGTTACAGCCCACGGGGTTCAGGCCAGTGAGGGGAGGGGGGTTGTGAACAAGAGAAACAGGTCAAGGAAGAGAAGATGGCTATAAAGAAGATACAAAACGAAGTGGGGGGGTATGCAGAAAGAAAACAAGATGGCAGTCACAGGCCAAACACTGCCGTAGGATGAAAACCCGCGATGCCTCCAACTACAGTCTGTCCATACGCACAGCCAGCGCACGCACGCGAATACACTGCTGGCATGCA
>VZTU01020664.1:1818-52432 GCA_013400835.1 Zapornia atra | reverse complement strand
CCCCCCCCCCCTTCCCACTGCCAGGGCTTCTCCGACAACAGCACAAGCCTTCAGTGCTCATGAAGACTCTCACAGGGGTCAACAAACTGCCTTATGGAAAGGAGCCAACAAAAGCACGGCAAAAACCTGCCCGCAGAGCCTTTTCAGCAGTCACTGCTGAATTTTCACACAGTGTCACTTACACGCAGCACTACACGACACCCAATGCCCCAGTAACACACCTCGACACGAACACCTAGCAGCCAAAGGCTTTAAGAACCGCGGTGGTGACCAGAGTTGTGCCACTGAGTGACACCATGTCCCACTGGAGAGACCCGAGCAGCTTGTCTCCAAAGGACCATGAGTCAACTGCAGCTCAGACCAGACTGTTGCAGCACTTGGGCAATGAAGAAAGATGAAGCAAAGCCAACCCTTACCTTATAGAGCTTCAGGCTGGCCTCGTGCCTCGAGTTCACCGTGTGAAGACGCAGCTTCTCTAGACTGTTGGTGTAGTAGTCGCAAGCATTGCATTTCAGATGTACCGGGTTCCCAATGGCCACACACTTCAGTCTCCACTCGTTGGCCTTGCCACCCTCTTTGATGTGTGCTACCAGCTGGTATTTCTGCACATGCTTGTCCGTCTTACAGTGGAGCTGGAAGTTTGCCTTGAGCTGCGTGTTGTAGCGGCACAGCTTGCACTGGTAGGAGTCCCCCATCACTGCCTTCCACTCGTCCTCAGGGAGGCTGCGCTCCACGTTCATGTGGAGGCCCAGCATGTCCAGGTTATCTGTAGTGAACTTGTTGCACACAGCGCACTGGAAGAGCTTCAGTGACGGGTCGTTTGTCTGCGTGAAACTCTCACCCAAGTTCATGAGCTCCTCAGACACCAGCTGTCCACCACCTAACCGCATGTCCAGGGGGATCTCTCCACCCACTGCACGAAGGAAAAACAGGAGAAAGTGGTCAGAAAAGCTGAATTCTTTACTTGCCAGAAGAGAAGCATGGAGCTGCTCTCAGCGCAGCTCTTGCACCCATGAACACAGCGGAAGACGAGCATGGCTGTCCCCTCTCTTACTCTTCTGTGTCGCTGGGCAGTACCACAGCTGAAGAAAGAAGCAATCGCAGCAGGTGTGTAAGGCTGGCAAAGGACTGTGATAGCCCATGCCACCCACCCTCCAGAAGAGGTACCCAACCCTCTGCCCATGACAGCAAGAAAGCCCCTGCCGCCTAAAAGGTTTCACAAGACAAAGAATTCATTGGTCCCACACAGAAAATGTCCATGGGCGCCTCAAGGACAGTGTTAACTCTTCATCCTGGTTTTGTTTCCCTACCTGGAGAAGCACTCACTTCTTGCAAAGTTCACAGCGTCTGAGTAGAGTCTGACGAGCTGAGCTCATGTCAAGTGCTTACCAACATGGAAGGTCCTCCCCCTGTAACCCCAGCTCGAGACCTGCAACCACCAACACTACAATTGACCTGCTGCCTCCAGGCAAGCTGAGAGATGTTCACAGCCAAGGTCTCTCACGCCAGGTGCCCTGGGCTTTAGTTGGGGGGGTGATGAGCTCCAACCGGCACCTTCCGAGAAAGCCACCGCAGGTGACACCGCACCCTTATACCCCATAAGCCTCACTGCAAACGACTGGCAGTTACACCATGCATCCGAGCTGGCAACTTGGAGCTACTGGGTAACACACCAGAAATGACTGCATCCTTGACCTGATGCAAGCTGGGACACCACGGAGGGGGAAAGAAAAGATGAGAATTACTTTAATTTAGAGTCACTTGAGTTCCTCTGTTTGCTCTTTTTCTTTCTTTTTAGCATGGTGAGGTGGTGCTCTCCTGTGACCCTCCTGTCCTTCTGGACTAGCAATGAACTGGACTACGAAGAGCTGAGGGCAAGCAGAACGTGCATGAGAGCAGTGAAGCAGCAACGGAGAGCTTCAGGAGCAGCAGCACTGGTGGATGGGCAAGGCTAGGGAGCACGGGGAGATTAGTTCAGAGGAAAGCACCTAGAGTGGCAGATGTCTTTTCACATGCTTTCTCAAGGTACTGCAGTGAAGGAACACAGACAGGAGTCATTTCAGTCAGTGTCTGCCAGGCCTGAAGCATGGGGGGCTGTTCCAAACCAGCTTTCATCCCCAAGCGCTGCTGAGATCAAATGCTGGGGGAAGCACGTGGCTGCCACTGGCCCTGGGTGACAGGAGCAGCTTGGGGAGGAACCTAGTGGGACCTGAGCCTTAACCCTCCTCCAACCCTAATCCCTGGACAGAACTGTGCAGGAATGGAGTGTGTCCCCAAAGTGCTGAGCACCATGCCAACACCAATACAATGAACACTCCTTGTTGGGAAAAATACATTTGGTGGGGCATTTTTAAGTGTTTTATCATCTCTAGCCATTCCCCTTCAGGTTAGTAACTCTCATCTGGTCAAGCCTTGAATGCTGTAGCTGATGCTGGCACCAGAGCAATGGTTTCTGCTCCGTTTCTTCAGCTGAGGAACATCACCCCTTCCTTGCACTGAAATCACCAAGACTCTCCAAACCCACTTACCTTTTCTTCTGAGGGCAACACAGCAGGAAATGAACAAACTCAGCATCTGCCTCTGGCTGGGCCAACAGCTGATAAGACCCTCGCATAAAGCCACCCGCCAAAGTACTCACCTCCCTTCTCAGACCAAGGCAAAACCATTAGGAAACGCCCCAGCAAGGGTACTCTCCACAACGAGGAGCCACATGTAATGCACACTAGCAATAATCTCGATCTTCTCTTTTATCAGCTCCCTACCAAAACCCTTAGAAAATGTGCTGACATGGAAGCCACATGTTTTTCCCAAGCTGAGGAAAACCGGTCTGAGACCATGCAGAAGAGAGTTCTCTGCTGTGTAAGTCTCTGTCCTCAATACAAAGGCAACTCACTGCACTGTGGCTGCACTACACAGCGGGATACAGAGGGAGAATGAAGAGAGTTACCACGCAGCGCCCAGCCCACACACAAGGGTTCTGTGGTAACACAAGCCCTCCTCTTACAGGTGGATGTGATGGAACACCCTTCAGCCTCACCTAGAGATGGAGTCATTGTCGCCATGGGATTGGTGGGGTCTAACTGGAAGCCGCCCATCATGAACTGTGTGTCTGAGGAAGTGCTGTCCATCTTCAGGTTGGGAAGGTTCATGTTCTGCGCCAGGTAGTACTGGTAGAGCTCAGCCTCAGCGGGGGACGGCAGGCTGCCCAGGCCCAGGTGCCGGTTGTGTTGGATTTGGGACATGTTCTGCTGAAGCAGCATCATATTGTGCATGTGCTTCTCACTGGTCATGTGAATCCGGAGGTTTCTGGCTACGTTGGTCTCATAGTCGCACACCTCGCACCGCCACGTAGGTTTGGTTTTTGGTTTGGTGGGGGAGGGGGCCCCACAGGTGCTACCAATGTTGGCCGCTGCGGCCGCTGCAGCAGCCGCTGCCGCCGCTGCTGCCCCCGCGGTGTGGCTGAAGACTTGCTCTCCCCCTCCATTCTGCAGGTTTTGCATGTTGTTGAGATGCTTGTCTGACTGCATATGAATACTGAGGTTGCCTTTGGTAGTAGTGGAGTAGTTACAGACCTCGCAGCGGAAGGGCTTGTAACCACAGGTGTAGCTCTCACCCCGTGCCAGCCGCGGGTGTGGCTGCCCACTCTTGCAGTAGACGCAGGAGCCACCCGGCTCGGGATGTTTCTCCTTCATGTGCGCCTCAAGCGTCTGCTGGTACTTGTAGTGCCAATTGCACTTGGGACACTTGAGTGTCTTACACGAGTTGCGAGAATGCATCATAGTCATGTGGCCACCCAGCGACCGTGAGGAGCCCAGGACCGTGTCACACTTTGGGCACTCCACACCGCTCCCCGAGGAGCACTCCCCACCCCCAAGTTCACAGAGGGGGCCAGCATGCTGGTGATGGGAGATGTAGCTCCCGTCCTCGCCCTCCGCACTCTCATTTGGTTCTGGTGCTGTGGCATTGTCTTTATTGGCACTTTCATCGATAAAGTCCAGCCTCCTGCTGCCCTCTGCCACGCTGGCTCCGCCACCCTCATTGTTAAAGCTTAAGTGATTCCTCCTGTTTGCACCATCAAAGACAAAGGAAGAAGCAGAATTAGAACTAGTAGAAGCTGTGCCCCGTGACAGGGTCTGGAGCACGTTAGGCATTAAGGGAGAGTTAGAAATGCTTTGGTTTGAGAGAGCAAGGTCCTTTTTGCTGCTGCTGCCGCCTGCCACAGCCCCAGCGTCCTCCTGGGGCCGGTCCTCCAGTTCATCCTCCAACTCGCTCGGAAACAGTCCTTTGCAACCCTCATCATCCTCGTCTTCTTCCTCTTCCTCCTCCTCCTCTTCCTCCTCCTCCTCCTCCACCTCCTCGACTGGCTCTGCCTTTTCCGAGAGGCTGTCCTGGTCGCCCCCCTCTTGCTTCTCCCCCTCTGCCACCCCAGGGTCCTTCCCCTCTGAGGATTTGGTGGGACTGGAAGCCAGCGGGCCCAGGGGGACTGAGGTAATGGGAGTCTTCAGGGCTGAACTGGTCAGCCCGCCCAGGTTGAGAAGCGCGCCGGGGGCCAGGACGCCTGCGGGCGACGGCTCTGCTCCACCAGCCGCCCCGGCCTGGAGGGCCTGCTCGCCTTCCATGCGAATGCCACTAAATTTACCATAAAAACTGTGTCCAGGGCCTATGAGGTTAGCTGCGGAAACGAGAGGGTGCTGAAAGGTTTTGTTTTTTGGTTCCAGAAAGCTGACAAGGGGTTCCTTGTCTTTGCCTATCCCTTGGATGATAGCGGAGATGTTCTTATTGCTAAGAATTTTCCGCTCCTCCTCACTCAGAGTCATTCGGTGGTCGTGCACCGCGTGGGTCACGAACGAGCGGACATACCCAAAGGAGAGCTTGCACAAGAAACACATCAGGATAGGCTTCCTCTTCCCGTAGAGCACAAAGCCATCGAATTTGGACAGGTCCACATTGTTGGGAACATCTTTGGATACGCAGGAGCTTTTGGCAGAACCGTCGCTGTTCAGGTAATCCTTGTTGCTTTTGTGTCGCACATCGAAGACGCGGAAGCTGTGCAGGACGGGGCTGATGCCCGCCAGGGCTGAGGTATTCGGGAAGGCCTGGTCTGAGCCCTCAAACCACTTCCCGAAGGATGAGGCTATGTGGAAGGTGTTGATGATCTGTGGGTAGACGGGAGCGGCGGCGGAGGGCTCTCCCTGCTTGGGCAGAGAGTTCGGGAGCAGCGAGGGGAGAGCNGGAGAGCCCCGCTGCCGCTGCCGCAGGCGGCCCCGCTCTGCACCAGCTGGCTGAGGCTCTCCACGATGTAGGCCGAGCCGTCCGGCTGGTAGACGATCTCACCGGCCAGGTTCTCCACGTCGCTCTCCTCCTCCCCGTCCTCGCTGCTCTCGCTCCCGCTCTCCCCCCTCAGCGGCGGGGGCGGGCGGGTGCCGGCGCAGCGGTGCTCCATGTAGCTCTGCAGGCCGGCGAAGGAGGCGGCGCACTGCCCGCAGCTCACCTCCTTGCCGGCGGGCTCGGCGCCGGGGCCGGCCGCGGCGCTGCTCTCGGGGACGCACTCGGGGAAAGGGACCCTCAGGCTGTCCAGGGGGCCGCGGCTCTCCACCGCGGGCTGCTCCATGCTGCCGGCCGTGTCGGGGAGGTGGGCGCTGTTGAGATCAGTCCATTGCTGGTGCTGAGGGATGCCGCACCCATTGTCCTTCCCGGGGATGACGGGCGAGTCACAGCCTTCCATGGCAGGGCCGGCACGGAGCGCTCATTGCACCCGGTACGGCTTGGACCTGCAGGCAAAGAGAGGAGAAAGGCGGGTGAGTCAGGGGAGACGGTTCCCTACAGACCACCCAACACAGAGGCCACTGGCTCCTTGGGACCAGACGGGAGGCTGAGAGCTGGTGCTCCAGGATACGCTCCAGGCACAGGCATCCCGGCCTTGGGCAACACACTGCTGGGACTGAGCAATGGAACCGGGATGGGAGCAGGAATGCAAGGGGCGAATCGGACCGGCCTGAAGGTGGTGAAACCCCCCCACTGCTTTCCCTGGAGGGGGCAGGGAGATCGCAGGGCCCATGCTGCTGCTCCCAGAGCCTCAGGTCTTCAGAAAACAAACCGCTCCCCAAAAATGGTAACAGAAAAGCTCTCCAGAGAAGCAGAGTTAAGACACCACAGCAGAAGAGTCCTGGAACCTTAACACTGTGTAAGCTGCACTCTGGCTCCCTACGCCTGATACTGACTCCTGGGTGACTCCCTCCCTTTGGCGGCTCAGGGCACCCTAAACCAGAGCTACTGCACACACACCCTGAGGCCCAGAGCAACTCACACAGGTTTCAGAGTGACTCTGGTATGCACAGGAGATTTAATTGCTGTGTTCTGGATATAGTTTAAATGGAGAGAGACCAAACAGGAAATTCCAGATCCGACAAGGGTCCATCCCGGGGATCGGAGTGCGGTCAGCCCACCATGCTCCAGGAAGCTCCTAGAGATCTTGCAGGGCACAGCCCCTGCACACAGACAGCTTCCTTCCAGCCTGGGAGGCAAACGGCAGACACAGGTCCTAGGGCAGACAAGGATAACCCTTCCCACTACTTCTGCTCTTCCAAATACGAGGCCTGAGGACCTTCCACTGACTGCCACGCGGCTGGCGAGCAGGGCTGCTGTGCACGGCTGACACCCACTCCTATCACTTCCACATTAGCTGCATTCAGCCACCACCTATTAAGGCTGGGATCCTGGGATGCCCTGTCCAGCAGAATGTGCCTTTCCAGAGGTTACAGACCAGTGAGACTAGGCAGTGCTATGGACTGTGCTGGGATGCTGACCACAAAGCGACAAGAGATGCCAGTTCAGCTGCAAACCCACCGAGTGTCCTGCCTGCAAAAACACGTTTCTATAGTCTACATCCTACAGAGAGCTCCCGCACAGCCCCACGGGAGGGAACATCAGCAGAAATTAGAGCACTACTACCTCATCTGAAACAGCGATTTTTAACCTGTGGCTCACAGATTTCCTTGGGTAGACAGATATAAAACACCCACAGAATACAACTGAGGAAAAACTGTACAAGCTTAGACCAACTTCTATGGGTTTTTACAACATGAATCAATGGCAGACTCATGCTCTAGATCTGTCGTCATCAGTGGCACGCAGGACTCCTTCCACAGCATCTCACTGTCTGCCAGCTGCACACAAGCCCCACTCTGCTTGTTGGGAGTGCTGAAAGCATGCTTGGGGAGAGTTTTCCTGAACCTCAGCCTGAGGGCTGGGGCAGGTCTGAATTTAACAATTGCTGTTACTCTTAAACTGACTCAGTGGATTTACTCTAAGTAATATATTTAAAGTGATACAAATTATTTTAAGTCTTTCTTTAAGCCCCTCTCATTTACCTCACAGCTCTCTCCAAGCTGCTCTTACCTGAACTCCCTGCAAGTAGTGTCTGCTTTCAGCTCCTGAGACGGCCAGAGCCTCACATGGGGCTGGAGCTCTGGCTAGAGCAGACTGTCAGTCAGGACCCCCAGCAGACCTGTGCACGGACTGGCCAGCACTGGGGTTCACGGCCTCTCCCTTCCAAGGCTCGGGTCCTGTTAGCAGCCTGTAGCTGCCCCTGGGCTCCTTTAGCTGACACTATAAGAGTTCTGACAGCCTACGCTGCTGTCTGAACAACACAGATTGCAGCCAGAGCTGGAAAGGGTTTCCAGTGCTCCATTTGAGCCCAAGAGACACAAAGGACCCTTGTGAGGTCCTGCAGAGCAGAATGCCTGTAACAGGGACAGGAGCCCTTTCCCCACATGTCCCCTGCCCCGTGCACACTGCAGCTGTGCCAGCACCTGGGGACGTTGCTCTCTCAGAGCACATGTGGCAAGGATGCCCAGAGTCAGACCTGGAGGCACATCGATCTAAAGCATTCACCGGCCCCCACCTGCCCACCAGCCCCCACGCACAGCTGGCTCTGTGGCTGCCCTAGTAATAAAAAGTGGTTTGATCCGCAATAAAAATAGCCTGGGGCACTGAATGGAGTAAGGAAGGGTAGAACTATAATCCTGTTGCCAAAAGGCTCAGTCTTCCTTAGCCAGTTTTGCTGACCTTGGCTAAACGACACTGGAACACCGCACTGTAACATCTCTGGCTTGCACCATGCCGCTCCCACTGAACATCTGTCCTTTGTGCACGATCCCTTTAAACTCAACCCCGATCCGTCTGTGCAGGGCTCCACATCCACCTTCCACAATGTGACATACCCTCTCCCCCTCACCACCACCCTCTGCATGGACCACGGATTCCTAATGGGTGAAAAAAACCTAGTAACACAAGAAACGCCCTAAGCCTCATTCCCTCTGCTGAGAGAGGTTTTGGGAATACCTATGTGGACACAATGTGGAACAGCAGCACCCCACAAATGCTCACAGATACAAAGCACTCCGCTGGCAGCACAGCCACCCCCCCGAAACACGCTGTGGGACACCGCCAAGCTGAGCGTCTCCACTGTCAAGGACTCTTGATTGGCAGGAAGACGCCTGACTGACAGTTGGGCCAAAAGGGTTAGCAGGGCCGACGGGGCGGGAGGGTTAACAGCCTGATTGTAAAATCAATGTAATAAATGCTTGGTAAGTTACAGGAACATGCGGGAAGAGGAGGCCGCGATTGATAAAGGACTGCGGCTTTGATGCTGCACTGGGGACTTGTTTATCGACAGGAAAGCCAATCTCTCCTCCCGGCCAGGCCAGGCCAGGCAAACCAGCAAGCGCTCACCAATTAATTGGTGGGCTTTTCTGCCTTGGGTTGCTTTAACATCGCTCCCCCCACTCACTCCAGGTTAACCAGCTCAGGATGTGCTGCTCCTAAGGAATCTTCTCTCCCCAACACGGAGGAGCCCTTCTAGGGCGGGTGGGAAAGCCCACCGCTGAAACACGGACACAGGCCAAGCCCCTGTGCAGACCCAGCTTTTCTTGCCTGTTCAGGTCATTGCCAGAGCTATTCCTGAAGAACGACACGGAGGGAGGAAGAGGTGCAGAGATGTTTGTTTCTATTTGCACAGGAATCATCTCCTTCAACTGAAAAGGGCAATCTCCTCGTTAAAGCAAAGCAGACTTTAAGCAGGAGCATGATGCAGTTATTAGATGGATGTTACGGGCCCTGCGCCTTCCTCCATCCCAGACCACCCCACAGTGACCAGAACAGGATAAGGAGGGTGTGTGAGGACAGGCCAACCACTGCAGGCTGCGCACCTCCCGTCCCCTCCCTACCCCCTGCCCTCTCTGCTCTGTTTATCAGCCAGTCAATAAGAAAAGGTAGTTCTTACTTAAGGAGGCAGAAGTCAACTCGTCAGGTCGATCAGCACTCTGTCTGTAAACATGGTTTCCCGTAAAATCAATGAACTCCAGTTACAGAGAGAGAACAGCCTGAGCGCTGGAGGCTCCCTGTGCTCCCACTGCTCCAGCTGCAGGGAAGGGCTCTCCCCAGTCCCTTCCCTGCCTTCACGTCCCACCGCTGCTCTCATCAACCTGCTTGCTGTGCCTCTGGCATACAGCCCACAAGAGCTCCTGCTCCTTCCCTGTTGTGTCGCAGCATCTCACAGCCTCCCTGGGCAGATGTGGGACCAGGACCATGGGGCAGGGAGAGCTCCACTGGGGCAGGAGTGGCAGCCACGGCAGTCCAGATGCCTTGACCTACCTCTGGTCGGCACAATGCAAGTGAAAGCTCTGCGCTGCATGCCCCATGACTGCACTGAGAGCTCCTCTAACCATGGTCAGGGGTGTGCAGCCACACTTGGTCCAGAGCGCACAAGGACTCTCTCTCCCCCACCCCATCACCTCCCTACAGCCCCTGGCCCCATCCATGGGACAGATGTGCCATCTTACAGCAATGCTTCCACTGCCCAGGAGTGGCTAGTGCTAAACAAACACCCTCCGCTCCCTGCCAGCGAGCTGGGGGCTCCTGGGCAGCCTCTGGCCCGAGACACCAGGCTGCCTCCTCCCCCAGGGACACCCAGCAGCAGCGCGGGCGGCAGGGACAGGAGCGGGAGGGAGGAGGGGGTTCCTGCTGTTGCCCAGGCTTCCCGAGAATTAAATATGAACAGCCGTGCTGTGTAATTTTAAATTGTTAATTAGCACAGGGTTAATTAGGCGGCCCTTTCACAAGAGGCTGTTTGGCAGTAAACCAAGACTGGAAGCAATGAGGAAGGAGGAAAACAAAAGGAGAAAGAGACAGTGAGAAACTGTTCCCTCAGCTAATGACCCACATGGCACCGTGAAAAAAGGGTGCTGAGGACAGGGAAAAGATACAAGCAGATGCATTACATCCAGGGCCATTACCCTGGGAGACACCGGGCAGCAGCCCCCTGCCCAGCCCCACTGGGAGAGCAGTGCTCAGCCCTGAGGAGCAGGCTGCTCCTTCCCAGCATCCCGGCGAGCCAGAGGCTCGGCCTCCAGCCAGCTCTCCAGCATCCTGCCCTGGCTCCACAAAGGACACGGCTCACGCGAACGCTTGTGGCCAGCAACCAAACTGGAGTGGTTCCTGGTGGGGAAAGCTGCGCGGCGGCCTCCAGCTCTGTAAACACACACCCCGAGTTGCTGTGCCAGCGGGCGTCTGCAGATCAATACCGTGGGCATGCCTGAGACCAGCCCAGGCTGGCTCCAGCACACAGGGGAAGTGCAAAGGGACAGAGGCAAGAGGACGACGACAGCCCAAGGACTAACAGCGGGCTGGGATGCCCTGCGCACGCCCCTCCCTATCCGCTCAGCTTGGCCCTTTGCCATGTCCTCGGAAGGACCGAGCCCGGCGAGTGCTCATGGGCAAGTCAGCCAAGAAGCTCCTGCCTCAGGCACGGCCCTCAATGACACTCATTCCGGCCTAAAAACTAGGGATGGAGGTACCAGCAGTGACTGAGCAGCCACGTACACATCTTGAGCCCCAGGAGCAGCTTGGGGGGGCAGGAAACCCAGGGGTAGGAAGCCAGGCAGCTCCATGCCTGGCAGGAGCCACAAGGAACCTGCAGCATCAAAGCTTTGTGTGCCGCTCCCCGCACCTGGCGTGCGACAGGGCGCTCTGGGAGCACTCAGGAGACTGTGTATGGAGAGGCACCATACAACCCATTCCCTGGGATCCAGAACTCAAGAATTAAGGAAGAACAGAACTATGTCGCTGCCTTTGATTACATGATCACACACTGCCTCAACTTAGCAAGCAGGACAGTCACATATGAGGGTAAGATAAGGTTGCACAAGCAGGTTGTCACTTCATGAGATTTATATGGCAGCTGTTACCACACAAATAGCTGAAAAGTCACTTCCTAGAGTAGAAAGATCTTTTTAAAATTCCCTAAGCAACAAGGGCTGGATGCTCAAGCTAGGTAGCAACACAGAGATACTTTCAATTCCCAGTTTCAGAAAATGCTTTTATCTTCAAACTTAAAACAGAAGATGGAGATTCCAGCTCCCTCCTGTTCAGTGAGGTGCCATGAAGTAGTAAGAGCACCTACCAGCCTCAGGGAAGTGTTGAGGATCCTGCAACAGGGCTGGTAACAGTAAGGTAAGATGGTACTTATGAGCCAAAACCTAAGTGTAATAGTGAATGGGTATGCACAGCTTGAAGAACGGTTTCTAACCGGGGGTTTCCATCATTTTAGTGCAGGTGCCTTGGGATTCCTCTTACGCAATTTCTAACCAAAAACCCCCAAACGAAAGCCTGAAAATACTGATATTTATTTGCCAAGTTCAACATTTTAAAGAAGAAATTATAAATTAATTTTCCTCTTTCACATAGCAAGTAACATCTTGCACCTTTCCAAGCAAGACCAAGTTGTGTTTTGGCACACACCTGATACGGTGGAGTTGCCTCATCCACAAACGTGGTTTGCTGAGTATTCATAACAAGGTATTGGTCTTGCCAAATCCTGAACAAGCTTTACATCTAGTCTTCTTCCTCTTCTGCGGTTAGGCTTTACCAACCAAAAGCCCAAGTTCAGTTTTGACTTCTCCAAGAGCCTCTCTGCAGACACTGCTCAGTACCAGACTGTCGTTTCCAGCCGGACACACGGCCACATCCAATGCCATCACACCAGGAGTGGAGGAACTAGCAAGCCAGACCTGACTGCTGGTGGAGGAAGGATCCAGAAATGTTGACTCACAGGGTCCAACACCCATCAGCTGGAGCCCCAGGCTGCAAGTCCCTTGCACACCAGTTTATAGGTGACAACACCCAGACCCCACACAGACCTGTGGAAGCCCCCGTGCTTTCCCTTCCGAGGGATTCTGGCCAGTGGGTCTTGAAGGGCTTGATGTCCCAGGAGAGGATGAGGTAGCACACAGTGGTCTACAGAAAGCAAAGATCCATCAGGCACCTCAAAAGGACAGGCCAGTCTTCTCCCAGCAGGAAGACACCCGCACGGAGGGTTTGCCTTTGGCAGCCGACAGCGCTCCAGGACTGGCACGCTGACAACACAAACAAGCGCCGCACTGCGCAGGCTCATTAGCGGCACAGAAAATGCAAGCGCTCTCTGACACACAGGCTCACAGGCACGGGCACAGCCAGCGCCTCAGATCTTCACAGGATCATTAGCATAAACAGCTTTTCAAGCAGCAGGAAGCAAAGGAAACGCTGAACAAAACAGGACTGAAAGCTGTAGGGCTTGAGCACTTGGCATGAAACTTCAGAGAAAGGGCCCCCTTGAAAAGGTGAACCTCCCGCATTATCCATGGTTTCTCTTCTGTCCTTCACACCAGCTAAAACCCAGCCAAGGAGAGCACTACAAGATCCAGGCAGCTTTTCAGACACATTCTGTTATGAGCTGTTATCCCGAGTCTGCCGATGCCTTTGAGGCAGCTACTGTACCACACATGGAAATATTTATGTCAGCGTCAACCCACTGCCCCGAGGAGAGAGCAATCCAGGGCAGAGCCAGGCTCTGGAGTGTGCAGCAGGGAAAGGCGCGTGCTCCTCGGAGAGACTCCCTGCACCCAAAGGATTCTGTGGCAGAGGTAAAACTACTGTAGGTCGTGTTTCTCTCTACTGACCGGACAGACCCTTGCTCGGCTCCGGAGTGACACAGCATTTCCACGCTCCCAGGGCACAGAGCCCACGTTCAGGTCCTGGGCCAGCCTCTCCCCTGGCACAGGGCACCACAGTCTCAGGGTGTGTTTCCACCTGGGTTTGTTTCCAAATGCCACACATGGGATTCTGCCACTGCACAACTCACCCCTTTGCTCTAGAAAGCCGACAGCTCTTGTCACAGGCCATTTTCAGACAGTGTTGCTGCAGAAAGAACCACATGTGCATCTGCTTCACATGTTCAGCGCACTGATGTTGACCCAACTCCAGAGCTAACCAGAGAGCTGTGAGGACAATGAGCCTTGCTCCACTGTGGGGACTCCATGGTCCCCGCAAGTCCCCACGTGCCTCAGGGAACAGGCCTTACTGTTCCCTTCTTGCTGCAGCCTGATGCTCACCCTTTCCCCCTCCTTTCCCTTACCCCCAGCAGCCTGCCCAGCAGCTCATATCAGTAAGAGCTGCCACAGCTCCCTTTGGGCCAGTCCTTGTTAGGAAACAGACACACTGCCTGGTCCCTGGCTCAGCTGCTCTTTCCCAGCCCTGGGGAAAGCCGATGCTCTGGACAAGAAGCGGCTCAGCAGCTTTACCTCCTTTGGTGCCTGTGCTGCCTGCATGTCGACAAACACCGCGGCCGCCTGGCACGTGAGCTCTGAACTACACACCGCAGTCGCAAAGCCCCACAGCAAAGGTCACCGGAATTGGATCAACCATGAGTGTTTTGGTATGGAGTAAGTTTTACTGGTCACAGTTTTATCACTGGAAGACAACCAAAAAAACCCAGAACCCTGAAACAGGTAGAGAAACCTGCAATCTGGCTGGGAACGCTTCCCACCTGGAGTGCCCTGTAGGCAGATTTCAGCAGACCCACAAGGTCCCACGCTCGGGGAAACAGAGCATCTGCTACCAGAACAGTGCCCTGCTCTAAACTTCAGCTCCAGCCTAAGTATTTTCTTTATTTGGTCAAAATAAACCCTTCTGATTGCAGCAACCAAGAGGGATCGATAACTGCCCACTGCTCGACGGCTCAAAGTCTCAAGTTCACACTCTCCTAGTCCCCCGTTAGCAGCCGCTCTATCAGCCGCTACATCCCCGATACACTTCAGAACAAACACCTCTCATCAATGTTTAACCACTGCACAGGGGAGCTGACAGAGACCCAGATAAACATGGGGTTCAAAGCCTGTGCCCGGTGGATCTGTACCGGGTGCCGAACTCGGCACAGACCACATTGCGACACACCTGCGAGGGACACAGCACCTTCGGAGACAGGGAAGGAAGTTGCTACACACACTTCTCCAGACCTCCAGGACTGAAAGCGTTACTCTGCTGCTTGGCCTCTTGCTAATTGTGGGTTTTATTTTTATTTCCTATTACCCTCTTGCACGCCTGATGAGATTATCTTACCGGAACTGACACAGCTGGAGGCTGTAGCCATACATGGAGCCTCTCAGGAGGCAATGCAATTTTATTTTCATTGATCAGAAATCAGCAGGGCAGTAAATGATGGGAAATTCCATTAGGAGAAATACTGGACCACAAGATCCAACTATCTATGTACACCCCAATCCCAGAAAGTCCCATCCTTCCTCGACATCCCATCTGGATACTGACAGAGTCACATCTTTCTTCCTCCCAAAACGGAGCAAGCCACTAACTTGATATCCTTAATCGTTGGCTGCTCTGCCGGAAGCAGAGGCAATGCTGTCAAAACACCCCCAAGGGTTCACTTAGCTGAAGCGAAGCCTTTGGTAGAGGCAGCAGCGTGTGGCTCCCCCAGCCCAGCTGGGCAGGCAGCATCGGCAGAGCTTCGCTGCACGTGCCCGACCCCACAGCCCAGGCCCTCGCAGCCAGGCTGGGGAGAGGTGCTGGCATGCCAGAGCAGATGCCGAGGGGATGCCCAGTGCTTGCTCCTACTGCAGTCCCATTTGGAGCCTGGGTCCTGGGGAAGCCTCACAGCTTTGCTGCAGAGGAAGGAGCTTTCCTTCTTCATGGGTGGGGGTTTCAGGACACACGATGCTCGGGGAACCCCCCTGAACAAGCACTGGCAACAAGCCCAAACTGGGATTGTGTTCAATCCTTCGATTCCCAATTACCATGTACGCAGACTGTGCGCTCGATCCCATCTTCCTGGATTCAAATCCTACCCTCGTGCCTCCCTGATGAACAGCTGGGCTGGCCCTGTCCCACGGGTCATTGTGGTACATGCCCAGGCTGGATGGTAACCAAGTCCCTTGCCTCCTGCAGCAGGACAGGACAGGACAGGCGAGCCTGTCAGCTGAGCACGGGTTAACAGGAGCTGACCGCAGCACAGTTGTTAAGGTAATCAATACCAGTGAGATACTAAAGCAGCATAAGCCACATTATTGATTGCCAAGCAGATGATAAAACTGTTTATTATGATAATTGCAGGGTGCCTGCAAGATGCTCCTAGTGCTGTCTTGAGCTTTTTACAAAAATAAGAACTGCCAGGGCATAATGGTCTGCCTGAAGCCCCCCTGAACGCTGGTGAAGGTCCTCATGCTCTGTTGTGCCAAAGCAGCAACCCCAAGCTGCTGCTTGGACAGCGGGGGTCTCATTAGACCCACCTCTGCGTACCACCGGGTGCACGAGCACCAGGCCATACATCCAAACAGGTGACCCACGGCAGCTTGTCACCCTGCCACCAGGTGCTGCAAGATGAGCAACCTGTCCCCCAGCATAAAGCGAGACAACGTTTGGATTCTGAAGTCGCCTGAAATACCAAAAAGCTTCTCTTGAGTTAAACAGGCTTGGCCTGACCTTCAGAAGGCCAGCGAAATGCAAACTGCCAAACTGTGTCTACACCAGCACAAGCACCGATTACCCCTCCGTCAGCAGGAGCAGAAACCACAACCTATGTGGGCTCCTGGTTGCCACCACTGCCACATGACAGCTCAAAGGGAGTTTAACGAGGGCTGAAGCTCCAGGGCTCTGTCAGCAGCTCTACGGGCACTAATTATGGGGTATGGGTCCCATTATCTCCCAGTATGGACAAGGCTCTGACAGCTTCATCTCAGCACTAACCCGAAGGACCATATGCTGGGGACTGTGGGCAGTACTCGTGCAAACTCCTCTGTGATGGCTGGCTGCTTTCACATGAGCTGGGTCACTTTCTCCAAGCAATCCCAGCTGACATCTGCAAAATAAACTTTACACCAGTCGAAGCAAGCTTATTCTTCTGCCAAATGCTCTTTCTTCCTCTTCCTTTTCCTCTTCGTGCCTTCTCTCATCAGGTTCTGAACAACCTCCCAGTCCCTGGCGCATCCTTCCCCTTGAAGAAGCTGCCACTTCCTCCACACAGTGAGGGAAGGATTCTCAGGCCAAGTTCTTCAGGGCAGAAGACAAAACCTCAGACATCCCCACAGCCCTCTGACCCTTCCTCTGCTGAGCCAACCCTTTTCCTGGGCTGGGCTTCCCACGCACACGTCTCCCACAGCAGACTGGTGAGGATGAATTCTACCTCTGCGGCTCACTGGTAGAGCAGCTGAGAGGTTAACGGGAACAGGATCCAAACTGGCACCCTGATCAGCAAACATGTCACACTGTGCCACTGCAGCCTCACTTGCTGGACATCAGGACAAGAGCTTCTAAAGCTTGTGCCCTCTCACCACAAGCACCAGTGACAGGCTGCAGAGCCTCACCAAGCCCATCACTGAGGCCTGGGGCTGCTCTGTCAGCCTCTCCCCAGTAGTTCTGCACAAAACCTGGATGCAAATCATCCTTTCTTATTAAAACCTAGACGAGGGAGGAGACCCCTCCCCACCACCTCTAGACTGGGCCAGCTTCCATCTTTCCCTTCCTGCCAGGGCCAGGAGAGTCCACCAGCAGCCAGCACCAAGCAGCAGCATGTCAGGTTCTCCCAGACAAGGGACCCGTTGGTGTTACAGGAAAATCCTCTATCGTTTACAGCCAACTCCAGCTCCACATGTGCTCATATCGCAAGGCCCCCACAAGGGACTTCTCTGTCTGAAGCACTAACGCCGCCCCCACCTCGACACACGAGACTCTTGTTTTACACCCGCCTCTGGCAGAGCAGCAGTGTCACACCGTGGGGCATAGTCCGGAGCCAGAGCCTGGGGGCACCACTGACCATACTCACTCGGACGCAGGGTGGGGGCACAGGAGACATGGGATTTCTCTTCCCCCTGCAAACCCCACTGCCCCCGGGATGGAACCATGCTGAAGAGTCCAGCTCTCGGGAGCCGCTGGGACATGCAGGGCTGAGGGACTGACTGAGCACTGTGGACCAGGCGATGATCACACCTCATGCTTGCAGTGTTATATATTCATCGCTTGCTCTATAACAGCCCAAAGGCCCCGGCGGTGCCAGACTATGCTGTGGCCAGCAGCAGCTCCCACTGCTCCGTGTTCCAGCCTCCCAGCAGTCCCAGGCTCAGCACAGGGACTCTGCACACTCCCATCCCCCACACCTGGCACACACTCCCAGCTGGTGGCTCTGCCCAAGCCACGAAAGCCTGTGCCGCATCGCTGCGCCTTATCAGGAACCATCCCCTCTGCTAAAGCCACCCAGGACCAGCCACCTCGCTCAGCCCTCCTGGCTACAGAGCAGTGGGATGCCAGCTCATTCTCCTGCAGAGAAGTCAGGGACAGCAGACTGGGGCACCAAGACCACTTACTTTTCTTGAAAACATCCGCTTTCATTATCACTTTTACTTTAATTAGGCTCTTTACAGCAGCCTTAAGCCCTCCCAGCTGGAGGAAAGTTCTGCTCCTAAATGAACAATTAGGAGGTGCACTAAGGGAATTTTCCTCTCATCTTCAGAAAGCCTTTCTCAGCAGAGCTACAAGGCGAGCCACCTGCCAAAGCGAAACTCCCTTCAAGGGGTCCCTTCAGGTGCAGCTCAGAGCCCGCGGGTCGCCCCGGGACCCCCGCTGCGTGGGCAGGCTACTGAAGGTAGCAGCTTGAAATGCTGAACTTCAGCACTGCTAATGAAGGGGTCTTAACGCCTCTGCCCCCCATCACTGGCTGAACAGCCTCCTCTTCCTCGCCTGGTCACAATAATTACCCTGAGAAAAATCAAAGATCTGATGCCCATCTCGCTCGTGAAAGGCCTCTGTCATGAGTTAATTTGCTCAAGAGTTCAGGCTGAGTACAAACTGTGAAGACAGAGCCCTATTAAACACATAAGAAAACAAGTCCATCTGAAGCGTAATTACTGGAAACGCGGTCTCCTCATCAAGGCTGCCCCGAGAGCCCAGCAAAGAGACACGGCCACGGAACGCCCCAGGAGACGGCCTCGGCCATCGGCTGGGAAGCCGGAAGGCAGAGGTGAGGTGCCAGAAGGATGTGGTGGGAAAGGGCTGTCCCAGGGCCACCACCTCCACCTCAGCGCCAGCAGATCCAAGGCTTTGATTAGAACCACACCGTGGAGCTCCAGTTACTAGCTGTTACTGCACCACTGCAGCCTCTGACCCCAAGAGACACGTTTCCTGTTCTCAGCTGCTTCGTCCCTCGTTCAGCTCCACCAAAGCAGAAGCTGCCCAACACCACCATGTTTACCACAGTTTGGATCCGTGTTTGGAACACAAGACTTGGTCACAGAGAGTATTCCAGGTCCAGTCCGACAATCCTAAGGTCTACAGAACAAGGCTTCAAATATCTCTCATAGAATTGTCTCCACTCATCCTGGTAATCCCTGAGTTCGCTCGGTTTCCCCTGTTCCACATTGCGTCTTCCTGGCACAGTGATTTTCTCTTCTTCCCCTGCTGCCGTTGCCTGAGCACAGAGTTAAACTCCCCATCAGAATGACCTCTATTCATCTCTCTAACCTTCACTTACACCACCTGTCTCAGGAAGTTCCTTAGCCCACGAAGGTGGGATACCACCTACGGTTTGTGGCCTGTGGTAACAGACAGAGACAGGGGCACAGGAAGATCTGTTGGCTTGATCTGAAACCTGAGGAGTGCAGGAGCCGGCAATGCCAGACCAGGGGAAGCCAAGCCCGCACCCATCAGCGCCAGGCCCTGGGCATGTGCTTCGCCACCTCTCCATGGGCTCCAAGCACCAGGACCCAGCTCAATCCCCTGCCTTCCCCATATGTACTGAGGGACACCTACGCGTGACATCAGCAGTTCTCTATCTCACAAGCCACCAAGGATGGGCACAACACCATTTCCACTGCCTCAAAGAAGCCACGACCAGTAGGAGGGTGAAGCCTGACACTAGTGTGCACACCCTGCTCTGCCGAACCCCCGGAGCCTGGCTGGGAAGATGCATCAGCTGCACCAGGCATCTGCATCCCCCCCCCCCACCAACCACGGCAACACCACAGGGAGTTGGGCAAGGGACGGATCCCCCCTGGCTCAGCCCACCCCTCGCTCTGCATTCAGGCATTTCCCCAGCTCCCCCACATCTGCCTCTGGAGAAGGGGAAGCGAACGTTCCCAGTGTCCAATGAGCCCAGATACCGATCAGACCACAGCGCAACAAGGGGGAAAAAAGGAAACACAAACCAATTAATTCTTGGCTCCTTGTTTTAGCTCTAGGCAAGGGAAGGTGCACAGCAGAGTGAGAGGAGACTGCAACAGACGGAGCCTGGGACTTGCTCCAAGAGCCCCAGGGGCGACAGCGCTGGCTTCCAACCCCACAAATGTGGGGCTGCTCTCCAACAGGTGAGGGCTCACAGCTCCCCAGGCAGAGGGAATGCAGAAAGCTTCCCAGGCTGCCCTTCTCCCACAGTTCTGTGACTGGGCCAAACAGCGAGGAGCCCCTTGGAGAGGGAACGGGGCCAACCTACTGAGCAGCTCTCCTGAGACCAGGTCTGAACGCAGGCTCCTCCAGACCTCCCCCCAAAAGCACAACGCCTTCCCTGCAAGATGACTTGGAGAGCAGCCTCACACCCCAGGGGTATCCTCTGCTCTTGGTGGGGTTCGTGACCCATCCCGCTGAGTGTTTTGCCCCAGGATGACGACGTGGTCTGTGCACAACGAGACCTGTGCCCGGGTCAGAACTGTTGTGGAGGGAGCAAGTGTAGGTGTTCGCTCAGGGTGACAGGAACAGCCTGGATCACCTTGCAAATTAAATCCCAGCAGGAAATCTACAGGTTAATTGTCCAACACAGGAATGTCTCTGATCTCACAGGCTTCTGCCACTGAGCACACTTAAACCGCTGCTTTTACAGCAACAGAACAGTCTCCACAAGATGAGTGTTTTAAGGATGAACCATGAGGCAGCTTCCTAAAAGGTGCCTGGGGAACGTGTACACCCCCAGCAGCCACACACCCCTCTGCTGGGACAGCTGGGGAAAACTTCAGAAAACATAAAGGAGACAAGTAATAAGTGATGTGTGCTGAGCCTGGCTGCAGAATGAACTCAGGAGCCATAGGGGAAGCCCTATCCCCTACACATGAGTCATGGGGGCAGCAGGTTACCTGTGCAGCCCCAGGGATGGCGACTGGCCCGATGGGGCTCTGCAGGACCCAGCCCAGGGCACTCAGCCTGGCCTCTTCCAACAGACCTGCACAACACAGCACACAAACACCTTCTTGGCTGATGAGAAGGTCAGCTGAGCAACTGAAACTGAAACAGAAACAAAGCAACCGAGTACAAACAATTTCTTGCTCTTTCAAGATTTTCTCAGGAAAGAAAAACAAACAAAGGCACAAATAAGCAAAACTGAAGTAGAAAAGAAAGAAACCTGTTCAACAACTGAACTAACGTATGGAGTGGTGTCAGCAAAGGGAGGAGCTGTAAGAGAACGTCATGAGAAACTCTTACTTCCAACGTCACAAGCAACCTGAACAGGAGGCTCGAGGTCCGGTCTCCACTTCCACAGGTATTTCTTTCTCTTCAAGGTTCAAAATAGACCAGACATGAGAAACCCCTGCCTAAATCACACTCAGCTGCTCCCCGTGCCGGTGCGCAGAGGGAGAGTACCGGATCCCTGTGTATGTACAATGACCATGGCCAACACTTCTGAAGGTGGCAGGAGTCAGACAAGTCACCTTCCTTAATGAAAAAACCAAAATCTCTCAGTCATAAAACAGTCTGGAACAACGTGCAGCTTTTTTGAGACTTGTAACTTCATTATCACAAGTCAATGAAGATGCATTTACTCTCCAACAGTTTCCTCACAAAACCAAGGCCACGCTGGTCCAACCTTAACCCCATCCCGCCCGTGCTGAGAGCGGAATTCACACCTTTGACTTCCCAAACCCTGAAATCCCAGGGATCATCCATGGATGCTGTAACATGCCTGCCCCACATCAGACACAGGCATCACCAGTAATTCCACAAAAATACCAAATGATCCCTGTTCTCTCCCTCTAAGCCGAGTGGAACTACTACAGCACTGGACTGAATAGCAAGGTGTCCCTCGTAGCACAGCCACCAAGGGGGTGATGCTCCATCGAGACCGCTCAGAGACTGATGGAAGGCTGAGAACATCTACCAACATTCCCAGCATCATGCTGCTGAGCAGGTCCAAGTCCCTAATGTACAGACGTGGCCAAGACACCTCACCCAGGAGAGCTGTCGTATCACTCACAAAATGAGTCCCTGATTTACAAGCTCCCTCCCTGGTGCCCACACCTCTTCCCCACCAGGCAGGGAGAACGGCGGGCATCCTGCCACTTGCTCGCAGGCAAGGTTTTAATCGCTTGGGTAGGTGAGGATAAGGAGATACCTTCAGGAAGCAAGGCCTAAGGAATCATCCTATCACTCAGCCCACCTCCTGCCCCAGAGGCTGCAGCTCTGAATCAGCTCTATCCACGAGCATCAGTCTGGAAGTGAGGCTGAGAAAGTCTGCACACTTTTCCATAAGTCTGTGCACTCTATTTATCAGTAAAAAGAGGAAACACAAGTTCCAAGCCATACATTATTACAGATATGCCCCTGTTAAAACACTGAGGAATTTACAGAGAGGGTTCCCACTAAAAACACCCCAACCACCAAAACCAACTGAGGTGCATTTTAATATCCTTTTTACCAGTTTAATATCCTTTTTGCATTAACGTATACATTAGAGACTGAACAAGAGTGCCGAAACAGCCTGTGTGCAACACCCAGCACACTCCTCCCTCTCCACGAGCTGTCACCGTGCCCATACCAATGCCAGGCTCTGCTAAGCCGAGCCACCAGCACAGCCAGGGCAGCACACGCTGCCCGGTCCCGGGAGCAGAGCCATGGGTGAACCCGGGCCAGCTCCGGTGGCTTTGGCTCATGCCCACGCTCCCAACACGGGAGCTCTGCTCCACTCCAGAGAAGCGGAGGAGGGAAAGGCCCGGGGTTTGCCCAGGTCCGTGACAACGTGAAGAGAGGCTGAACTGGAGCCCCAAGTCTCCAGCACCAAAACTTGGCAACCTCCCTCGCTCAGCTGAGCTCCCTTCCCCTCGCACATGTGTGCTCTGACAGCAGCGACACGCTGGCTACTGGGCGGCAGCAGCTCAGGGAGGCCAAACCCTGCACACCTGCTGTTTACACACTGGTCCCCCCGGGCAGACCGGGGGTGCTTCCTGACCATCCTTCCCGTCTTTCCCCTTCCCCTCAGCCTGACTCTGGTCCTTCCTCCTCAGTGATACCATGTGCCAAACCATAGAGGAGGCAGCTGGAGCCTGGCCAGCCCGCATTCGATCTCTCAGCTCCAAGGGGACATAAAACTCACCGTCACATCTTTGAAACCTGTCCAAGCCATGACAGCAGCGCTTGCCAGGCTATGCACTTCAGCCCTCGCCACGGCAGATGCAAGACCCTTTCCCAGGCTCCCTGAGATTCACCAACCAACACAGCACCTCACCAGAACTCAACCGCAACTCTTCCTCGCCCACGACTCATGAAGGAGGTGGCAAGTTAAAGACATTTTACAAGTAACATCTCCTTCAACTCTGTTGCCCAAAGCATGTCCGGATATGGGCCCCGTGTTACCACAGATCATCCTGTGGATGACTCTCCATCCTATTTAAACTATCTCTGGTAGCAACAGCAAGCACTAGCGTTTGAAGATACAGCTGGGAACACGATACTCAATGAAAATCCAATTTTAACACATTACAGAAAACAGGAATAAGAAGGAAGATGAAAACTAACCCTGCGTGACTACAATTTTTCCAAGGACTACAGTTCTGGAACACAAATCAGCTTATCAGTATTTTGCACTGAGGTGCACGTTATCCATGATACGTGCACACCTTGGAGCCCAAAGCCTCCAGCCAGCTCGTACCCAGCACAGCAGCAAGCTCTATTCCGACTGGCTGCCCCACACACGCACAGGACCTGTGCTGGGCCTCGCTGCCCTGAGACTGCAGGGAGTTCCACAGGTCTGCACAGCGAGAAGCACCCAGCAGCAGCCCCCCAGGCACCGTGGAGGAGCTGCTCTTACACAGTCACACCAGATGCTCTGACAGCAGGGCTGCACCCCAGTTCCTTTTCTGACAGGGGCGGCCAGTCCTGGGGGCAGTCACTGCCCAGCCCCTGAACTGCGAGACTCAAGGCGGCGGCAGCAGCCCGGCCCTGCCCGAAAGCCAATGTGACAGGTCCAAAAATCCCCAGAGGACCGAGGCTCGAGGGACTTCCCTGGGCACGTAACTGCTGTTCTTACCCTCTGGTCTTCCGAAGCTATGCACAGAGGCCCTGAAGACCTGACCAAAAATTGGGATTCGAGGGTCCCCTGGGTGTCACCGCGGCCTATTCAGGCAGCGAAGTCGTGTGGCTGGCCGTGCTAGTCATAAAAACAGAGGAGCTTTCTGGTAGCAGCCTGAGTCAGAGGACAACCCTTGGGGCAGTCCTGAGCCTAAGATCCTCTGATGAGGAAGAAGCTGATGTATTGTGGACTGTCAGATTGCTGGTGCCAGGGTCCGAGATGACAGTGACTGATTTTCTTTTTAATCATAAGCTGCAGTTGCCAGAATGACCCGTCACAGCCGTGGCTCAGAGTATGCAGCAAGTCTTGCAGAAATGAGACGTGGTACAAGTCAGAAGCTGGCATGTGTGCTCGGCCAGGAACACAAGGCAGCCAGCTATGAAAGATCAAGGAGCTCCAGCCACGAGGAAACTGCTCAAGAGCCACTGCAGAAAGATGCGAGGCAGAAGGCACCAGGATATGTGGCAGGACAATGACCCAGTCACCCTGCATAGCAGGGACTGCAGACCTTAAATGCACAGAATTTCAGAAAAATATTAATAACAAGTGAAAACAAAGCTGAAAGGAGAAGTGGGAAGAGCTGTCGGAGCAAAGAAGCACTGCTGACCTGCAGAGGAGCTTCCCAAACACCCCAGCCACTGGCATGTGTCAGAGGCTGAACCGGCCTAAAGACACCCTCGGGATAAAGGTGATTTTTGGCCCTGGCTTCTGCTGCCTTCCAGCCACCCCAGCAGTGCGTCTGGGAGATCCCTGTAGAGAAGGATGTCTGCTTTAGCAGGATTTGTGCTCTTTCAGCATGTCAATTAGAGTCACCCATTTCCCTTCAGCTCCCATTATCCACTGTTCCAGTTTACTTCTCGCCTGAAGTCCTGTTCAGATGGAAGGATGGGGAGAAGACAAGTCCCACTCCTGTCCCCTCCTGCCTCGTAGGATTTGTATTCCTACGAGGAATTGCATCACATTCTGCTGGCGGGACGGTGCAGTGTCCCAGTGCTCTACCCACATCTCCCCAGTCCAGCACGGAGCCACAGCCCACCACGCAACAGCAAGCCCACCAACGCAGCCGGCACCTTCCAGCCATAGCTCAGAACCCGAAAACAACCCTGCAACTAAACCCAAAATCCTCCTTCCACACCAAGCAACAAGCCAACCCCGCTGGCCAGAAGCCACCACTCTCCTCCTTGGGCAGCACTAGGCTCCAGAAAACCCATCAGCAAACTGGGATGTGTCAATGCTTGCCCAGGCCAAGGGAGCCGTGCAGGATGGTTGGCCAGACACCAGTTTCAGAAGTAATGGGTCCTGGCTGGAGTGAGGACCACGGGGATGTGTCCCACCCCGAAGAGAGGAAGGAAGTGCCCAGCACACGCGGCGGCACTGCTGGCAGGGGAGGACAGACACCGGCAGGGCCAGGCTCTGCCCAGCATCTCCCCAGGACATGCCCAGCACTGACCATCGCCTCTCTGCTCAGCCAGGCCTTTCCCAGAGGAAGTGACCCTGCACTACCCCACTCCCATCCCTTGCTGCAGTCCCCTCCTGTCCCAGCAAAATGATCTACAGAGACACAAACCCACCTGTATTTGGCATTTCCCACACCTGGGCTACAGGTACTCTTGCAATGAGCAGCACAAACCTGATGCTATCCAACAGCCAGGCCTGGCAGCCTCTCACAACTATCAACCATTAATGGCTTATTGAACCCCCCGAAAACCCAACCTTCCCCCCACCCCTCGCTCCCAGGTGAGGACCATTCACCTCAACTTCCCAGACACCTTCCCCTCCCTGTCTTCTCTTAATGCTTCATGATTTGAGGTAGTAATTATGGCTGTCATCGCCTCCCCAAGGAACCAAAGCAAGACAATTAGGGTCAGGCTTCCCAGAGGTCACAGATGCACGTTGAGTTCCATGTTGGTATGTGGAAAGCACCGCCTGCACTGGCAGCAGAGGTGAGGCCAACTTCACCACTCAGCACTATGCTAACCTACATCTTAACCACCCAGCACCATGCTAACGGTGTGTAGTTTGGGCAGCCCTAAACACACGAGGGATGGGCTCGGGCAGATCTCCCCTCCCACTCTGGATACACATTTCAGTCAACAGCGACAGACCAGCTCTCAACCCCCTGACACTTCTGCCCAGCAAGGACACTGCTCCTGTGGACAGAGCCAGGCAAGGCTTAAAAACTTGTACTGTGAGGAAAACCGGCAAGGAGGAGACCATGTACCACTGTACACTTCACAGCACAGTGCCCAAAGAGATCCTGTGCTCCAGGGTATTTAGCAAGTAAATGTTTCTCTGTTTCCTCCCAGCTGAGCTGAACTGTGGCAGACACAGTCCAGCAGCCACTGCGCAGCCTCAGGCTGCACCAGTACAAGTGCAGGGACAGTTTACTGGTTCATCATTTAACGTTCCTACTTTCCCCTGTTTGTTTCTTTTGCTGGGAGATAAGTCAACAGGCCGAAGTGGTTGTGCCATTTATTATGCAACTGTTTGTCAGTTAATATTTGTGTTCCAGCAAGGCAAGGACCAGATAAGCCATGCCTGCAGAGCCGCCCTCGCTGTAGGGCAGAGGGTCACAGGGGGACCCCAAGCAGCTCTCAGCACAGCTGCGACACCCTCAAGATTCTGCTCAACTCCAGATCTTGGCTGAACTGGCCCAGCCTCACCCCTGCTGCTATGCACCGGTGCCATTCGTGACCGGTACCTGCTGCCACACGCTCACCTGCAGCTACAGAACAGCACACACATGTGAACATGGGCTCCTCCGTGCTCCAACCTCCCCTTCCACAGCTCCAGGGTAACAGTGGCAATCTCTTCTGGCAGCACGCAGAACTAAAGGGATTAATCTGCTCCATCTCTGTAAAAGTACTTCAGTAATTAAGAGGAGCAACTGCTGAACCAGATTAGCAATGCAGCGGAACAAAATGTAATCAACAGAATAGGGACCCCACCAAAAACACATGCTGAGGTGTTCCACCTGCCACCTTGCCACCCCAAAGTACCCGCTGACAGCTTTGCCCTCCGCTGCTGTTCAAAAGGGATCTGACAGTCCTTACTCCTTCTGCTCCCCTGGCACATGCCCCTGCTGCCCTTCCTTACACCTCACCACATCCAGGGTTTTGGAAAGGCACAGAGGAAGGAAGTGTCGCTGAGAGGCTTCCCTGAGGCCTGGGGCTCGGGTCCCTGGAGGTGCCCAGATGGGCTCGCTGGCACCGCCACCCCCAGCTCTGGTCACAGCCACCGCGGAGCACGGCGAAGCTGCTGCTGGCTCGGGACTGCCAATGGGGACATCTGGCTCGGAACGAGAGCTGGGCCAGACAGGGGCAGGCACTCTGCAGCCAGAGCTCCACAGCCAGGAAGACACGTCCAGACGTGACAGGAGGTCACTGTCTGACTGGCACAGCCACACCACACGCCAGGCACTGGCACTGCCAGCTGCCCACCCCATGCAGCGGGGGCCAGACAGACATGGGGCACCCCCAGCTCCCTCCTGATCTGGCTCCAGACCGAGCCCGGCTTGAGCAGGAGCCTGAGGACAGCGGGATATGTTCCCATTGCACCCCATGCCCAAGCACAAGAGTTTGTGAAGGGCTCCCTTGCGCTGGGAGCAGACACCTTGGTGCAGCACATCCCTTCCTGCACAGCTGCTCTGGAAGCAGACACTGCCAGGGCTCCAGAGCCTGTTGGTTCCTCTCTTCCACACCCTGCGGAGCCGAGACCGCCGCATGCAGGCTACACGAACTGGAAGCACAAAGCAGCAGATATCTTTAACACACAACCTGCAATATGACATTTTTACTTCTGCCAAACGGAAACAGAAGCTCCAAGGGCCTTCCACACACACCGCCTTCTTTGTTTCCTCTCACACTGAGGACACAGGCCTTCTGCCCCTCCCAGGAGGTGCACGCACTCAAGTGCAACGCCAAGGGCACACCAAGAAGGAACATCACAGCTAACAGCAGATTTGCTTTCGAGTGCTTGAAACCATTTGCCAGACAACACGTTAAACCAGCAAGAGCTGCAGTGAGGATCTGTGGGAGTTCCACTGCCCCCCATTTGGGGCTGGGGAGACTGTCTGCTGGGTCTGACTCCAGCACAACTGCAGCACCAGCACCTGATGCTCCTGCCCGAGTCTACCATCAGGATGCAGATTCCCTGCTTCTTCCTTCCCCTCTCTGCACTCCAGCTCTGTTCTCATCCCATCGTTACTCCCACATGTGCCAGTCCCACTGCGGGCAGTTGAGTCTTCAAAGGAATATCCTGGATGTTCATTGTCTCATGGGTCTTTGGCAGCAGAGGATCCTAAATTCTCCTTAAAGGTAGGCGTGGAATGCAACAAGAGGCATCGGAGCTCAGCTGCGCTCATCCCAGGAAAACAGGAAAGCAGGACAGGAGGAATCCAGCTGCTCTGGCCCAGAGGTCCCAAGTGCTTCAAACTTTCAGGATGTGGGATGGAAGGACCAGGCACCCACATTCCCTCTTCTCCACTGAAAACACTCAAGAGTAGGAAACCTCTGCACAAAGTTCATCCCACGTAAGGTCAGCTCTCGAGCGAAGGTTTCCCTGCCCCATGGAAGCCGGGGCCCACTGTACAGTCCCAGCAGAGCAAGGTCCCATGCAGGGGCTGGCACCCATCCCTTCTGTGGCAGCTGTGTCTGGAGGAGCATCATCATCATCATCATGCCCAGAGCAAGGGGCCAAGGCAGGCGCAGGTGTGAAGCAGAGCCCAACAGTGGTTTAGCAGGAGCTGCACCTCTGGGAATGGATTCGATGTCAAGTGTCAGCAAGTAAATTGCTATTGGCTTCTCAATAAGCAGCAGCAGTGAGCTAAGTGTTTCCCTGTGTTGTGCAGGCTCTCTCCGACTCAATACAGCAGTATTGACAGCACAATCACAGGGTAATCCAGGCTCCACTAATATCTCAGCACTTCCTCACTGAAATACACTTTCCACTTGGACAGCAGCCCATTAGCAGAGACTCCAGTCGCAGGGTCCCCTGACCCTCCTGGACACACAGTGGCACAGCCCCCAGCCACACCGGGGCACAGCCCGGAGGAGCAGGAAAGGGGCTCTTTTCCCAATGAGAAATTCCTGATGGGAAGAGGATGAGAGGTAATCAAAAACTCTTTGTAACTTGAATCTCTGTAGGTTCTGAAAAAACCTGGCATTTCCTTGCCAGACAACAGGAGTTCCTTCAGGGAATGAACTCTCCCCTTGCCCCCTACCCCAAGCCTGTTGTCCTTCTCAGCTATCTTATCTCTCAACTCCAACTGCAAATTCCTCGAGGCAGAAGCCTCTCCTCTCATTCACTGAGAGCCAGAGACCTGCTCTGGCAGAGCAGAACTACCTACATCCTTCTAACTCTCCTTTTACTGGGCACCAACACTGCAGAGGACCATTNGGTGCTGGCTGTCCCCAGGGACCTGGGGTGCCTTTGCCTGGAGAAGCCTCCAGAGCTCTCCCAGAGCCTGCATCACAGCGTGATGCAACTAGCTGTAACCCTCTGTCACAGGCATGTGTGTGCTCGCCCTCAGGGGCATCTTTTTTTGTCCTACTACAGCACTGCGACCAGTGTACCTCAAAACTCCACAGACCATCCCTGTTCTACATGTTGTAACTGTGCTCCAAGTTCAGTGTCACGAGAAGAAGGGCTGAAACCACCATGAGACCCCAACCTGCGCAGTGCTGCACCTGTGACCTCTGCACACAAGTCTGCATCACAGCTCCCCAGCAGAAGCATCACACCCCACAGCCTGTTTCCAAAAAGGCTGAAGAATCAGAATAGAAGTGGTAACGGGAACAAGTGGAGCCACCAGTCTCCAGGGGCAGCATCAGAATATGAGTTTTCCCTAGAACAGCTGCTCTAGAGCTGCAAGTGGCACCTGGGGCCCCGGAGGTTCCCCAGGAAGCTTTTAAGGACACTTTTGTGTAGGCAGCCACTGCCACACACATGGGACGTCCTGATGTGCTCACTGGGGGACAGGAGCCATCCCATCGCTTCAACACCCACTGGCAGCACAAGCCATCCACGCCACTTGGTATGTGGAAGGGTGGGAGGTAGAAGACAACAGACCAGGTGTAACAGCAGGAGGGCTTTAACACAGCTGGAACACACACACGTCAAAGGCCACACAAAGTTATGCTTGCTCTTTACCCTCTTGCTTGTCACACACATGCCGTGTGGAGCGTTGTGCCAATGAAAAGGCAGTTTGCTCATCTGCAGGTATCTAACGTTACCAACAGCACCAAGACAAAGCAGAAACAAACCCAACTGGAGGGTCCTCCGGGGTTGGACAACGCTGTGTGCTGCTGGGGCAGGGTCCAGGGGCGCACGGAGCCGCTCACACACAGGATTCACCCACAGCTCCCTGCTCCACACCTGGCTGCCACAGGCACACGGCTCCCCACATTCAGAAGCTGCTTCCTTGGGGAAAGCCGGTGCTGCATGGCACACAGAGGAGAAGCAGGACTGCAGGAAGGGTCCTTACGTTCAGTGTAGGTTTAATCTGTTCTGGTAGCAGTAACAGAAAATCAGGAGGACGGGCAGGCACAGGGAGGCCAGGCCAGCCCCACTGCGGCACACGCAGGGCCCCCGCCACCCCTACAACTTTCCCCGAAGACCTTGCTGCAGGGATTTCACTGCTACCGCTGCCGCAGACAACAAGTTAATCTCAGGATGCCTTTTATGTTTCACAACCACATCCTGAGATGCCTGGCACAATGCCAGACCTTTAACCAGAACGACAGACTTCTCTTGCAGCCTAGCACCAGCAAGTAGCAGCACCCACCTCACCAAGGCCCTAACAGCACCAGTGAGAGAGGGACAGCCAGGTGCAGTGGACATGTGAAGCACTTCCAGGCTGGTGCAGCCCAGAAGCCAGCTCCCAGCCAGCACAGTGCCGTGCCATCCTGTGGAACACTGTCGCAAGGAGCCACGCAGAGGCATTGGGAGGAAAACCCCCCCGGCACGGCCACACTCACATCAGATTGCCAGGGTTACAAAGGCAAGGTCGGGGAGCCTTTGGCAGCAGGTAGGGTACTCAGTCTGGAGTCAGACGGGGACCAGCTATCTGGGCAGGAAGAGGTTAATGCTGCTCCAGCCTGCAATCTGATAAATGGCTCTGCAGAAAGCAGGTTCTCTCACTTTGAGATATGATGTCACTAACCTTTATTGATCCACAATCAGAGAACTTTGCTTATCTCTCTCCTGTGATATGCTGCCCTCCTGTACTCAACTAGTGTTTAATACACTGCTGGGCATCCTGCACTCTTTATAGCTCACACCACACCTCCGCTTGGCCGCCGGGGACAATATTTTACAGGCTGGCCAGCCCAGCTAGCTTGAGGGATAAGACACGGGCATGCATCCCCCCTGCACTGGGAACTGGCCTTTCGGGGCACCTCATGGAAGGAGGGGCAGGCAGGGCAGCTGTGGGCCAGCCTGGTCCCGCAGCCTCCTGGACGGCAGCAGGTCTCTGGTCCCAACCCGAGGTGAGGACGTGCCCTCAAGTTACTGCTCCTGTGGGAGCAGTTGGTTTTACCCAACATTTACTATTTTACAAGAACGACACTACCCTTTTAACCCCAATCTCCTTCTTAACATCTGAGGTGAAACACAGAGTTAGGTGGCCAATACAGAACTGTCATTTAGCCAGTTATTCCTACATGGAGCAAAGCATCTGCCGCAGACTGTACACACCAGACACAGTGGGGTTCAATTCACATGTACCAGTGATGCCACGAAAAAGCTGGATGGCCAGGCAGCAAAGCCTGCAGCATACACAGCTCTATCAGCCATGGGCAGAGACAACCAGAGAGGAGCCTCAAAGAGTCAACACCGGAAGGTAACCCTTCATGCTGTTTTCTGCTAGATCACACACAAAGGTGGTTCCTACCAACTACTCATATGTGTTTCTGGGGGTTTATTTCGCTGTACCTTGGCCTGTGAATCAGTGGGGCTGGTCGCGTGGCAGGGACAGGATGGCAGAGCTCCCCAGAACCAGCTGTGCAGCCCAGAACCAGCCACGCACCCCAGGGACCCTCAGCCCAGGCCAGAGCAGCATCAGAAAGACCTTTACACAGCAAAGTGCCAAACCCGAGATTACAAGAAACAGGAGTATAAGGCAGAGGAAAGGCCAAGAACGAGACAGAAGCCTTGGAAAGCAGCAGGTGGCAGAGAGAAATCAGTCAGGGCTCCTGCCTCACGCTGCCACAATCCCCATGTCACCTGTGCTGCCAGGCAGCTCTCACCCACATCGGGACATCGGTGGCACCAGCCACCCCCGAAGCCAAGAGGTTACACAGGCTCAGAGCCACACTGGAGAGGTGGAGTAAAACACCTCAAGGTTAGTTCTGAAGGTTATGAGAACCTTTTTGTTTCAATGGATAAACACTCTTGTAAAGATCTGGGAAAGAACAGACAGAGCCCCACGTTCTCCAACATGTAGGTAACTCATACAATAGCTGTGAGCTATTTTCCTCTTATCCACACCAAGCAAAAAAGCCCAATGCCAACACTCTGGTGTCACTGCAGGCCAAGATTTGGGTTAGGGGGTGAGGTTTGCTCCCTGTCAGCCCGAGGCTGCCGAGTGCACGTGGTGAGGACAGCCAGCCACGGTCCCGGCAACAGCGAGAGTCCCCTCCAGACCTGGGCTCCACTGACTATAAATACACTGCTCTGCCAACAGGTCAGGGCAGGAGAAAACTGGGAAGAAGTGTCCACTCTGCACAGGTCACATTGCTAGGAATTACTGTTCTGATGCAGCCTAGTGATTCTTATAGTTTCAGACATGCACTGAACTTTTTTTTTTTTAATTAAAGGTCTTTTGAACCACGGGCTTCTTAAAATAGTAAATTACACCCTTCCACAATTTATGGAAATAAATTAGGAACACTGTCCGAGCTACCAACCCGGGCAGAGCACATAAAAATCCCAAACTTAGACTTCCTGCAAGTCAAGAGACATTTGAATTAAAGGTTTTAGACTGTAACCCATTAATATTCCTGCCCAGTCATTCAGCTCATGTACCGATCACTGAATATTTCAGGATCCAAAGAAAGAGAAATCCAAGGGCCAGTGGCTGAGTCGTGCTCTGTCTCTCTGACAGCCAGAGAAATCGCCACCGACTCACCAGAAATACTCTTCAGCTGATCCCAACGCTGAAAGCCAATCTGGACAGACACAGAGATGCTGCTAATGAGTGTTTTTCATCCTGGTGCTGTCTCTGCCCCTTGAGCACCATACAGTATTCATGATGGAAGTCACCCCAGTGACTCCCCACTCCGCTGAGAGCTGGGCGAGCAGCTCCAGCCTTGGCCAACAGGAATGTTGCGAAAAACAAGCCGGATGCCCTGCCTGCTATCGGCACCAGCTGAAATGAGTGAGGAGCTACCTGCCATCCCTAAAGCTTCACAAACCCTTTAGGCCAACTATGGACCAAAGGACCCCGAGCTGCGTCCAGGGGGAGCACAGGGAATCGGGTCTCCTCAAAGCAGCAGAGGGCTGGGGAGATGCTCCCACCAGGTCCCAGAGCTGCTCCACATGGTGCTGCTGGCCCGCCCACGTGCCCACAGGAGACTGATCCGAGGGCCGGACCCAGCCCAGGTGCCCCACAGGGTCTTCCCTGGGCACTGATGCCTTTTGTCCGCACCACCATGCACTCCAGAAATGGGGAATCAGCACCCACTGAGGCCAGACTAGCGGGCACTGCCTTCAGTTACATCCAGCAGTTACCCTAAAGCATTGCACCAGTGCTTGGGGTGCCAAAATGTCCCTTCCTGTCCTGACCCTGCAGCACAGCGCTTCCAGAGAGCCCCTGGGCTGTTCCAGGTTGTCTGCTATGGAGGTAACTGCACACGCATGAGCTGCTGAAACAAAGTTCTTATCTTCAGCTGAAGACAGAGCAAAAAATCCCCAAGCAAACCCTGAAAACTTTAGAAAAAGTGGAGAAACCTTGTTCCAACCTGCCCTTGCCTCAGGCATCGGCATCATCAGGTGTGAACTAGATTCAAGTATCTCAAATAATACACAAAGGATTGAGTCAGCTTCAACCTTTTGAGCTTTGTCTTTCCTGAGGATCTGGTCAGCACTGAGGATCACCTCCAGCTTCCACAGTGCCGCTGCTCCAGGAGGCTTACATTGCTTCTAAGGGGAGGCTGCTCCTCTCTCCCTCCACCATCGCTACTCCTGCAGTACATTGAGCTACCAGAAATTCAAAGGAAGCCTTCAGACAGCTGCACTACTCGGTGCTTCCTCCATCAAAAAGCTTCTGGTGTAAATATATCCTGCTGCAGCTCAGCATCTCCACTCCATTACGGATGGATCATGAGACTCAGCAGATCCCTGCCAAAACAGCAGTACTTGGAACAGTTACAACTTCTAATGTACATCCTATACAATAACTTCACAACATCAGGGAAAATACAACTCGATACAGCTATAGTAGAGAGGTGACCATATACATCACTTCATTTCTTTTAGACATCAGTGAGTTCCAGGGCAGCGCAGAGGAACTGTCTGTACCACTCTCAGCTACCAATTTCTACCCAGGTATTTCTGGAAAGGGGATCTGACCGAAGCAGGCACTTCAGGATGCCCAGCAAAAGAGATGTCACTGCCTGGAGCGTTCGGCACAAGCTTAGGCTAAAGAAATGACTCTGGGCACACCTACACCTGCCCAGCAGCTCTGCACAGCATGAACCTTTGGACCGTCGGATTTTGAAAAGGAGGAAACTCTTTTAAACCCCCCCAGCAGGGTATTGCTCTGCCACCAACTGACAAGACCAGGGTGCTCTGCCCCAGCGACTGGACCACTCTGCATGCAAACTCCTAGAAACATTTCTGCCTCGAGCCCTGCAAGCCCAGGGCCCCCACCTGAGTAAACGCCCAAACTGAGCCAAAGGGGCTGACAGAAATCGCTCTGCGTGTGGGGCAGTTGGCAGGACCTCAGCTCTGCCCCAAGAGGCAGAGTAGGAAGGGGAAGGCTGCTGCTTCTCTTTATTTAAAAGGTGCTGCTGGAGGTAGAAACACATGAAAGTCTGTGTAGGACAAGGGAAGGAATTATCCCTCCCATTGATTTTCGCTCTGGGGTATTAGAAAGAACACAGCATTTATCTGGAGATTTCTTCCCAAAGCTAGCTATGGACTTTCAAACGTAAATGAGACTTGAAAGGGGCTTATCGGGCACGGATCTGCTGAAACCACACTGGAACGTAGGACACAGCTCTCTGATCCTCATCCCTCTCAAAAGCCCTGCTCAGCCCCAGCCTCAGATGGGCAGAGCTCAAGGCAAGGCAGCGGGCTGCCCCATCCCTCCTCCTCCCGCAAGCACCCCTCCACACTCGCCTGCCCCCACTGCAGGGACCTGCGAGTCCCCTTCCGCAGGGAATGACCCCGGCGGCATCGGGACATGACAGCATCAGCCACCCTGTGCCATGAGAGGCAGTCAGAGGGCTAGCAGCAGGGCATCCCAGCTACAGATGGACACAGCCTGGGATACGGGCTTGCTGCCCCTACGAACCATCTCCATCATCTACAGCCAAGGGGACGCCCAGGGAACCACGGCAGGATAAACCCCGACTTGGCAGAACCCATCCACAGCATTCCTGAGCAGGTAACCACCTCACTGCTGCCCCAGGGCTGCTCCCGGGGCAGCCCCTCAGCCCTGCATGGGCTCTGGCTACCGCGCCGCAGTCCAGCTTGCTGCGAAAAGCCTCTGGAGCCTTGTCTCCCATCCGCTGTCTTTCCCAGGTAGCTGGGAGGTTGTAATTGGTGAGGCAGGAGATTAGAAATATCGGCAGCCTCTAAGTAAGACTTTAATTTACTGGCAGATCAATAGCGCTAGGGTTATATTGGCAAAGTGTCTACAACTCTATTGACTCACGCAATTCCTCTTATCAATTTATCAGAAATCTGGAAGCCAGAAGATATTGTTTGAAGAAAAAAGGCAGCAGGAGTTTGAACACTTAGCATGGGCGGCCCAATCAGGCTCTCGGCACTAAGCATTTTACAGCAGATGTATCTCCTGCAAAGGAGGCTAATACACGATATGATTAAGAGCTAACTGGCTGCCTCACATGCCACGTGGCTCTCTCAAGTCGCTTCACACCTCAGACCTTCGCACTGAGAGTGTCACTGGGACAGACACAGTGCCACCATCCCACACAGAACCAGAGAAACACGAATTCCACACCACACGACCCTGAACTCAGAGCTCTCTGCCTGGCCATACCCAGGCTGGCTGTGGATTCCAGCTTTAAGAGCTCCAAAGCCCAACGCAGCGCTGGCAACTTGATCACTAGGATTTCAGAAACATCTGCATTTCTGCACTTCCCCACGCAGAGAACAAGAAAGGAGGAGGTCTGTCTCCCAAACCTTATCTCCCATCCTGGAGTTCAAAGCCCATGGACCGTTCCCTTTCCCTGTTACAGCTGGACGGCCATGGCAAGTGTGCAGCAAAGGGACCTGTCCTGGGGGGAGCAGGGCTGCAGCACCCCCCACATCCCCTGCTGTGCATCTCTGGACCCTCAGGCCTTACTCCACAGTGCCCCAGGGACTGCTCCCCGGGCTGTCCCAGCTGAGGCGCTCAGTGGGGACAAGTGGCATGTCAGGACAGCCACCCCTCACCAAGCCAGGGGCTGCTCCGGGAATCTCTCGTGTCCGATGGCCACACTGCCAGGCGACACCCCTCTCGGAAAGCCCCAGACAGCAATGACACCGTAACGGCTCGAACATGAGGCTGCACTTGGGCTGCCCCGGAAAAGGAACCCAAATTAAACGCTGTGTCTCCGAAAGCCGTCAGCATGTGGGAACACCCCCCCTCCTCCTTGCTGAAGCACCAAGCAGACAAAGTGAGCACGTGGAGGTGGCAGGGCCCCAGGGAGCAGCATCAGCCCTTGGTCCCAGCAGGTTCCACACCTTGCACTCAGCACCGGAGTGGAGCAGGGACTGCTGAAAGCCCGGGGTCCCTCTGCACCCAGCACAGGAGCGGTACGGTCCGCAGCCAGCACATCCACGAGCAGAGAACACACAGGGTGCTGAGCCCTGGGAACGGTAGGACACAGCTCTGGGCTGTGGGCTGCCCCAGCCTGCACAGCCCAGCAGCTGGGCTCTGCTCCCCCTTCACAAGGAGGAGACCAGCCCAGCTGTAACAGAGTTTCGGCTCTATTGGAGATATCCCAACTGCTTAATGGCTCTGCTCCTCTTTTTAAATGCAGATTTGAACTTTTCACCCAGGGCCAGGCAGCTGGAGCCCGGCCGGCAGCAGGGACCAGGTGCCCATCCTGCCCAGCACTGGCAGGGCCCCCAGCACGCCCCACGCAAGGTGCAGCAAAGCCAACACTGCCTGACTGCACAGACCCCTGTGCAGCTTTGCTAGGGATGATGACACCAAGGGGCGAGTTGCCCCTCAACAGCATTAGTGACCCAGCTGGCAGGTCCTGAGCACAAGTCAAGAGTTACAGAAACTCTCATGGAGTCCCATGGTGGAGGAAAAGCTGGGTCTTTCACCGCAGGGCTTTGGAGGGAGGTCTCACAGCTGCATTAACAAGACCACTGCAACCCAAGGCACAAACTCAACGCTTCCAGCCAAGGCTTACGGAGACACTGTCCCCCAGACTGCTGACATTCGCTGCTCAGGGAGGTGCATTACCTGCTCCTCTGGGCAGAAGTCTGAGATGTTCAGCTGCTCATTAGAGTAAACAGGTAGGTTTTTCCTCCAACAGAATGCATTTTGAAAGGAAAACCCAAAGAACAACCTGGCTATAGCGACAGACTCTAAACTCTGTTCCCCAGGGAGACATCAGGGAAGTACACATCTCCCTGAGTACAAGAAGAGTTTCTGCAACTGGAGCAGGAAACCAAAATAAAGCACTCCAATCCCCTCCATTTCACTAGCCATCAGGTGAAAGTGAAAATACCCATCAATTAGGGCTCTGGTACCTGGTAAAAGCCTCTTGACTGGCTGGCTACTGCTTCCAGTGGCTTTTGTAACAGGATGGGGAGCTCCATAATAACTCAGATATATCCTTCCAGCTGGATCTAACGCTGCCCAAGTTACTCCATCCCACCTCAACTTCCCTCCTCCAGCATCATGCAGCAGGGCACCAAGGCTCTAAGCAAGCCAGGGTGGGGCAGCGAGTGACTCTGGGGTACAGGGCTACCAGATCCACTTGGGACTCACCAGTCCCTGGCCTGAGGCTGTAAGCTGTCTCCTTCCCACGGGCTCGGCAGTACCACAATGGCTCCTATTCCATTTAAGGCCTTTTATTGTCCAAGAACTCCCAAGCTGAACAGCATGCACATGAAAGATGTGGAAATAAATAAAGGTAGGAGTCCAAAATACAAACTTCTGAAATACCTGGGCTAAGAGGAGAGAGAATTGCTGCTCCTCCCAAAGAGCCCTGTGTCCTGAATGCTTCCTGGCACTCCAGGACCCTGCTTGTACCCAGGACAGCCGGTTCCCACCTCAAGCCATCCCAGAGCACTTGCACCTTCCTCCACGCAGGACGAGTGGCTGGAGCCCGAGCGGGAATCAGAGGCTGCAGCAGGCCAGGCTCTGCCCTGCCCACACAGCCCAGAAGCCAGGGCTCTACCTTCCAGGGAAAAGCAAAGGCTTAAAAAAACCAAGCAGAAAGCCTTCTGACTCAGTAACTGTGGAAAAGCCTTGGCTGGAGGGCAGAAAGGAGGAAGGGTGGGACCAGCATGCTAAGCAGTGATAGTGTGAGATGAGATGCTCCCAGAACTACTCTGATTCATAATGCCAGCCGGGAGCCACAGCCCCGGCACCGCTGCCACCTGGAGCTGCTTGGCCTCATGCTGCAGCCCCCACCTTCCAGCCCTGCCCCACAACAAGGCAGGTAACTCATTCACCACATGACTCGTGCAGCTCTGGCAGGAGCAGACAGCTACAGGGACCACTAAAATAAGACACAATGAAAGACCGCAATGACTAAAATATCCTTGAGCTCAGCTGAGGACACAAGGACCCTGTTGCAGGGAGGAGAGGAAATGCCTGCCTTCCCCTCTGCAAAAGCAAAACTCTCACTCCAAGCTGATGTCAAAGGCCAGCAATTCCCACTCCATCCCCGTCATGTCCAGGTCAGCAGACAGACCCTCAGAGATTCGTATGGCGAGTGTCATTCATCTGATTGCATCTAATGCTCTGAATCTTGACATTGGAAAGCAAACACTCCACATTTCCAGGACATAAAAAGTTGGTTTGATTCTCCTCCTCCGCAGAGAGGCAACCTCCAGAGCCAGGCAGGAAAATGCTCCCCCGGACACCCAGAGCATCCAGCCCTGCAGCACCCTGACCCACGCTCCGAGACACACAGAGCAGCCAGCTCTCCCCGACATCCACCATGACCTCTGGCCCGTTGACACAGCCACATCCAACCTCCCCAAAGGAGACCCAAAGCAGAACACTGCCTGTCTCCACAGGACAACTGTCCTGCCCAGGCTGTGGGGACCCTGCACACCCGGCACAGGCTGTGGGATGCTGGCACGGGGAGTGGGTGGGCAGGTCAGACAACTGAAGTGGGGAGAATAAAGACCTTTTGCTGAAGCTCCAGGAAGCAGAGAGAAAAAAACGCTAATTAACTCAGCAGCAAGTTGTTAGTATTTGCATATAAATGCAGCCACAAATCATGACAAACAAGCCAGGACAAGCCGGCCCATTAGCATACACAGATCCAGCCCGGCCAGCCGCTCCCGGGTCACTGCGGCGGCACGCTGCCAGGCGCTGCCGGGGAGGCCAGGGAAAGGGCCTTATCTCCGCCAACACTCCTACCACCAGCAGCAACAGAAGCCACAGGGATAAGGTTCCTTTCCATACAAAACAAAGGAACGGGATAAATCCCCCCAGTCTCGCACAAGAGCTGGCACAAGAAGACCCAAAGCAGTGACTCCCCATCACAGCAGCCATCCTCCTCCTCGCCGGGATGAAGGCAGAGCCTGGCCGTGTACCAGGGCGTCACAGCAGCCACCCAGCGCCGCCCCCCCCCATCTCTCTGTCCCGCCACAGTGGCCGTCATGGGTCCCTGGGCATCCAACCACCCCCAGACACACCATGGGTCCCCGGGGCAAAGCACCTGGCTCATGTCTACTGGGTCCAACCGCTGCAGCTCCGGGACAGAAGGCAAAGGCAAGAGGAACAGGCAAGTGTTTGGGAGGGCCAGGGGATTTCGAGGCTGGGCTTCTCCAGACACCGCACCGCGGCACCAGCCTCCCCCTCAGAGCTCTCCCTCCGGGGAGGATGCAGAAGGCAGCGTGCATCATAAATAACAAATCACATGCCTGATACACCAAAGGAACACGCCTGAAAAGCGGCAATGGTAAAGTGACCTGAGCAGAACAAAATCCAGGGCTTTCACTGCAGTTCAACAACTTCACCCTTCCCGGGGCCACAGCCAGAGCAGCTCTCTTCATCACACCATGCTCCATCTGAGCTTCCTCCAGCAGCTGCGGGAGTGCTCAGCCCTGCAGCCCAACCATGTCCGACCCCCCAGCATACGTGGCTGGGGACGGGACATCGGACCTCTCCGCATTTACACACTTTGCATTTGCCAGATGAGTCACTTGCTACCACAGAGAAGAGCGCTCAGTGTTACACAAAATTGGCTATTTTTCTCTCACAAAAAGCCAATTCTGCAGTTCCACAGTTTGGGGGTTTTGCTTGTTTCCCCCCTCCTGCCCCCAACCCTGACCGGCATCTCAGGTCTCCAGCAATTGCCAGTTTACATCAAGGCTTAAAAAAAATAAAATTCCACTTTCTAATTTTAAACAGGAAACTCTTCCTGGCCAGATCCCAAGAACTCTTCCACGGTGACTTTTATTAAAGGCAAGTTTCTCGTCACTGCAACTCTGAGCACAGCCCGTCAGCCTCAGCAGAAAGGAGTCAGACACAGCCCTGACTGCGACCATCCTGGGGCTGCCTGCTCCCCCCACGAGACACATGAAGTCCCCTGGGAACGGGAAACATCCATTAAATGACAGGCGGTCTGGCATTTTCCAAAGGGTGTTTAGAAATATGTTACCTCCTGATCTGCAGTCAGCGAGCACGCAGGGTTCTTAGAGGCTGCAGTATGACACATCTAAACAGGAGCCAAGTTTGAATCATCAAGCAGGCAGAAAGGGCGAGCATCCCCACCACAACACATCACACGCACCTAAACTGTTTTGGAAAGGTATTAAAGTTGCAATGTTCTAGGCTAGGTTTTCTCCCCTGAACACAAAGCTGCCAAGCAGACACTATCTGAGAAATCACAACAGCTTCTACGAGCAATTCCCACTCATCTGCATCACCCCGTTTACAGACCATCCTCTTGTTCAAGCTCCTGAGTGTGTGCAGGAGCAATTGCTTGTGTGTGTGTCCTGACTCCGAGGGCAGTTGTCACGCTCACTTTTTCACTCTGGGGTGTGAAGTTTTTCTTCACTAATGAGTCTGTACAGCCCAAACTGCTACAAAATCTTCAGGCTGTTCAATGAGAACTGGACCTGGGGGCTTTACACAGGAACCGCTCCTTAACCACCAGCAGAGCAGGCACCAGCCCAAAGACATCGGCAACTGTTGGAGGACAAGGCTGAAGTGATGGGAAACGGAGTTGGACAATGCAGCTCCATCACTACCCGGCAAGTGTGACACCCCCCCGGACCGGTGGCAGCCAAAGGAGGAGGGGACACAGCACCATGTGCCCGCACAACTGAGCCGGATCGCTTCATCCCATCGGAAGCGGTTTGACAAACCCAGCAAAGTTGTCCCACTTGGGTCAGCCTTATCACACAAGTTGAGCTTTGAGTCGACAGAAACCCACACTTCGCTGCGGACAGTGGGGAAGGGGCAGCGGTCCCACTGGCAGCCCTGCACTGGCAGCCCTGCGCCGGAGCCGTGCAGGCCAGCACTGGGCAGGCAGAGCCATCGAGCAGAGTCCCTGACCACCAGCGCTCAGACCTGGATGACACAAACCCAGCCGTGGACTCTAAACATGCTCGACTTACAACAGGAATACTACACAAACTCAGCTGATGTCCAGGAGCAAAACCCAACACCAGCAGGTCCTGCCATCAGAGAAAGCACACTGCATGTGCCCAGCCCCCCGTGCAGCCTGTGCAGCTTGCCACCACTGCCAACATATTCCAGACCTTTAGGGTGCTGGCAGGCACTGGAGAGACAGCTTCTGAATGTTATGGAGCAGTTGCTTAAATAAAAACAAAATCAGTTTTAAACCCACAGCACATATTTGGGTTAGAACTGCAAAGAAACCAAACAGAGGGCAGGAGAGAGGAGATGGGGATACCCAGGGTAGGTACGAACCCCTCGTTGTGGCCAGTGCAGCTGCAGAGGACTGGAGAAAGCAAAGATTTTATTTATCTATTTAGGCAGGTGAAAACACAAACAGAAGTTGTCCAAGCCAAACAGTGGCTCCATGTGCCTGCCTAGCAGGGATGGGAGGTGCAGTGGCAGAACTCACCAAGGCACAACCCACAGCAGTGCCCAGAGCCACGCGGACACACCACGCCGCAGTGCCTAGGGACGCAGCCCACGGGGAGAGTGCAGCCATTCCCACCTTCAGCCCCAAGCAGAAGCACCAATCCCCATGCTGGGGCTCCGGAAAGCAGGAGGACACTCAGGACCAGATCTCCATCCAAAGCAGGATGACAGAGCTGCCGCACAGCTAGTCCCAGAATGCTACAAAAGGACCGCACTGCCCCCCCCGAAAGGAGAAACTGCTGGTTAAACAACACTGAGGCAGGCCCTCCTCTACAGCAGCCCAGCACGGAACACATGCTGTGACCCTCATCCAGCGCACAAACCGAGCAGTCCTCCTGCCACAGTTCCTTGGGAGGGCACCCCTTCTGCCCCCATGCTCCCCCCCACTGCCTCGGCACAGCGATTTCTGCAGCAACGTACCGTATCACACGATGATCTCAAATTAAAGGGAAGCTGGCAAAAAAACAACTGAAAAAAAAATTGAGGAAGTTTTATTTTCCCCCCTTCCTGGCAGAGTTTTCTCTAAGCCAGGTCCCTTCTCTAAACTACTTCCCCCTGCTGCCACGCCAAAGCTCTGTGCCAGCAAAAAACATCCAAGGCAACGCTGCCGGTAGCAGCTGGAGAGGCTTCAAACACGGGCAGAAGGATGGTGTCTGTGCTCCTGCCTCCCCTCATCCCGGCACAGCACCACGGGCAGCACAGAGCCCCCTCCCAGCCTTGCCAGGAGCCCCTATCCAGGGGGAAACAGCAGAGAGCTGGTGTACAGCCTGTGAACGCAACACAATGGCTAAACCTGCTTGTGGACATCCTTGTTTTGGTTTGAAACCAACCAGCTTTGGTACAGCTTGTAACTGTTCCCAAGTCAATTAAGCCAAACTAAAATAAACCAATCTTGAACTGGAAATAATGTCCGCAGGGCATTCTAACACACAAGTAAATCCTTTGGAAAAATAATAATAAATCAGCTCAAACTCTTCTAAGTAGGAAGGGTTGCTGGTAAGCAGAGGGTATTTGTTATGAAAAACTCTGAGAATTGGAAACCCAGCACAGCTCTTTATAAGACACATCTCAGAGCCGAACTGTGCTGTTTACTTAAGGCAGTTAAAAGGATATCACCAGCGTGAAATGAAGTCAACTTCAAAGTCACCCAGTTTCAAGTCCTAAACATGCCACAGCAATCTCATTTTAGGAAAACACACGCTCTATTTGCATTAAGTGTTTCTCTTCCTCTGCTGTGCAAGGGGCTCCTGCAAGGAAGGAGGAACCTCAAGAAAACCCCACGTAACAACCCCCAAGTTCTATACCCGGCACACGACAACAACGTGAACACCCCATTCCTGCTCCAGAACCCAGTGAGGCCTCCAGCAAGACACAGGACAGCCTTTGGTATCCCTGCTGTCCCGCACAGGGAGGACAGAGACAGAAGTACCACTTTCTACCTCTCAGCATGCCCCGTTCCAACAGAAGGCCGCAGCCTTTTCTGGTTCCGCAGCATTTTTAATTTTGAAACGCAGAAGGCCCACTGGGCACCATCAGTGGCAAGGCCCTGAGGCTCTGCTGTGGCACCCCTTCACCCATGTTGTCCTGGGCCGAGTGCTGGACAACTTCAGAGTGACCCAACCATCACGGCCAGCAGCCTCGGGCCCTGCTCCCAACACCCTCCCCAGCTGAAGGCGCAGCACAATTGCTGCATCAGACAAAAACTTCGCTCCCAACATAGTGCTGGCGTTTCTATTTAGGTGGCACCTAAACCTCCGAAGGCCCAAGCCCTCCACAGAGCTCAGCAACACGCCCGGCCCGCAGGGGCCAACACGGGCGGTACAGAGGCCGCTGGGTTACTACAGAAAGCAAACGCAGGAGCGAACTGCACGGGGTGTTTCTCGTTTGGCCTCAGCAACTGCGCAGCCAGTGCCACCGCAGTGTCCCGGCCTCGGCGCACCAGGGAAGGCCCAGCCGTGCTTTTGACAGAGGACGGGGCTCAGCAGACAGCTCCACTGCACTGAGACCAGGGACAGGGGCACCATGTAATCCACGCTCTCCGGACAAGGGCCACTGCTTCTTGTCCAATCTCATCAAAAGCATCTTGCTAATCATTGCTATTTCATGGGCTTCACACTCAGAAGCAAGAAGAGGCTGAGAAAGAGACAGGTGAAGGAAGGAAGGAGGAAGGAAGGAAAACCAGTCTCAACATCCAGCTCCTGCCTGAAGTGACCAATGTTTCAGCACTCAGCAGCCACTCGGATTGAAGGGAAGGAGGTGCCTGCTCCAAGGAGCACCCATCCCTTCAGAGACACAAAGCGATGCTGCTCAGAGGAGAGTGGCTGGTCGAACACCTCCAATTGCATTCCCAAAGGCAGGAGCCCCTTGCAGGGAGCTTCTGACAACCAGGTCTGCAGCCCCAGGTGCAGCGGGAAGCTTCAAGCAAAGGGAAGCCAGCTGTGCCAGCCCTGATGTTCGGCTGAGCCCAGCCTGAACGCAGGGGAGAGCTTAACCCTGCGTGGCTGTGAGCTCTGAGCATTCCACTGGGCGCTTCCAGAGCTTGGCTTGGCTGCTCAGACATCTGCAGTTCCAGGTGAAACCGCTGCAGGCCTGCCATGAAGGGAGCTTTTCACGCAGGGCTGCTCTGGCAGCGCACCCCCCACCTGGGGAATTTCCAGGATCTCATGCAAGTCTCCAGGACTTCCACACCGCTCAAAATAAAGAGGAAACAGTGGAGAAGCTGGTTAAAAATAAGGCAACCAAGGAAAAAATCTGTGGCAGCTCCTTCAGACAGCCGCTGCTATTGGCCAAGGAGCTGGTTTCCGAAATAGCTGTGGGCACGAGGTGTTGACCGCCCTCCCAGGGGCCAGGCATCCTGCGCCAGCACGCAGCACACGTTCGGCTCCACATGAGCAGTGCACCAAGCAAAGGGCGCACGCTGGCAGCAAGGCCTGCCACACCACCTTCTCCCCTCTGCGAGCCATGCAGAACCGCCACAGACTCATCCCACCAGCCCTCCTCCTGCGCCGACTGTTGTGAGGCAGCACATGCTTCCCTGTACTGTCCTCGGCCAGCAACACCCCCCAGGGCAGCATGCTCCCTCAGCTGCACTGCAGGACCGCGGGGGTACTCATGGGAGCTCGGCCTGAGGAACATCTGTCTGCCTACCCCTCCATATGGGGCTCTGCCCGTACCTGGACTCTAGGACCCCAAACCCGACCCAGCCTCCTCCCTGCATGCCAGTGCTCTGTGCTGGGGACAGTGGTAAATACCGGAAGGGTGGAAAGGGGTTACAAAACAAAGACCAACCAGCCCCATTTCTCCAGGACCAGAGCACACGTATCCAGTACGACCTACATGCCCAGAGGGGTACGGCTGCTCCAGACATCCCCTCTGCTCCCTGGCTGCCCCAGCGCAGCAGGTACCCGCCGGCCCAACCCACAGGCAGGGCTGGCACTCCTCACATGTGTTACCCCAGGACAAAACCTGGCTCGGACAAGGAGATTCACCTCTCCCCTCCAGCCCCACCCTGAAAAAGGCCACCCGAAGCAGGACTGGCAGCAGTCCCGCAGCACGAGGCCTGTGACTGACACGGTGAGGAGCCAGAGGTACAGGACCCCGCTGCAGTGCCCAGAAGCACAGTCGCTCACGTGACACAGGGGGATGGCACGACACTCGGTCCGGCTGCCTTCAGGCCATGCTACCGCCAACGCATCACTCCAGTGCCTCCCTCATCTCCAATAGGACACAACAAAATCCCCTGGCACGTGCAAAGCATCAGGAAAACAAGGCAGGCCTACAGAATGAAGTACTCTGCAAGGTGGACAGAGGAGGAGAGGACATCCTTCTCCAAGGACTACGGCGCAGTCGTGGCTACCGCCCTGTGGCCCTGGTAGCTGTGACCCCAAAAGCGGTGGGTGCAAAGTGTGAAGGCTCATGAGTTACCGGGCAGGGGGAGGGAACTCAGAAGGTAACAAAGAGCAAAATTTGAGGGCATAACGATGCTCTGGAAATTTAAGGCACAGTATGATGTCTCATAATTAACAACCCTGCTTACAGTCTCTGCATGGGAGCTGCACGTTATCCCCTCTGTACTCCGGCTGAGGCAAACACTTGGTGGCTTGCCCAAAGTCAGCGTCAGAGCTAAAACGCATCTCTTGACTTCCAAACAAGCTCACAGTGTTAAGCTGCTTTTAACTGTCTCTACGGAAGATGAAAACAGCGAGAAGAAAGGAACTCGGGAAGGAAGTATGCAAGACTAAAAGGAGCAAAATCAACAGGAGAAAATTGAAGAGGAGAACTTTCGGCTCTGACACCCAAAGGAGCTTTTGAGGAGCTAATGCTTGGGTGCTGCGGACCCATCTCCCAGAAGGAAGGATGGAGCTCCTCAGAGCCGAGGTGGAGACGCTGACACGGCAGCACCCTGGGCAAGGCAGCAAGCTCCCAGCTCCATCACTCAGGCCAAACGATGCCCTGGCACCTGCTGACGCCAGCACACTGCAGACGGAAGCCCTGCTCCTGGCCCCAGCACCAGAGGTGTCAGCTCAGCCCCAGTCAGCCGTCTCTGCCTCGCTCCTCCACATAGCTGCACGTAAGCTACGCCGGCTTGCAGCCCGCGGCGCACGTTGCGCTGGGGGCCGGGGCGCCCCGGGTTCGACACCAACAAAGCAGAAGGTTAATTTGAAACTCACGGCCCCGCTGCTGCGCGCTTGTGTCTCCCTCACCCTCCCTCCTCGCTCTCCTTTCTGTGCAAAGCCTGACATCTACAGTTCTGTCTGGCACAGTCAGGGGCTGCGATGGAGCCGTGCAAGGGCAGCAGGGACGCGGCCGCCAGCCACACTCGCTCCTCCGGGCAGCCCACAACTGCTCAGCAGGGTTTCGCCCGCTCGCGGGCACAAAGCAACCTCAGCCCGGGCAGGGGACACACCGGGAGCGGAGACCACCCTAGCAACGCTGCCGTGGGGTACTGCTCTCCTCGGTGGGTGCCTCTGCAAACCACTCGGGCTCATCCGAGCCCAGCTCACACCGCTGCGTGCTGACACCTAACGCTATGGAACAGAGCAAACCTACAGAGAACCAATCGCCTCCACAGCTGCACTGCAGGAACCTGCTGCACCCCAGCACTCTGGGGACAGCCCCTGCACCCCACTTCAGAGGTGTCTGAGGGCCTGCGGGCCAGCGTCTGCACCTCAAGAAGTGTCACACAAGCTGGCATGAAGCCAGTACTACTTCACGCTGCAGGAGAAGCGCTGCCAGCAGACTCTGCAACCCTCAGAAGTGTGCCGAGGACACGAAGCAGCTCTGTGCTTCACGCACTGCCCCTGCTGTGCCTTCCAAACCCACCCCCAGGCCTGCCAGCACGCTTCCCTATGACTCGGGATCTCACCAGAAATACCTCTGTGAAGGATCCCCAGATCCTGCGTCATCCCAAACAACGTGCACCTGACTGCAGTGCTCAGCCCGAACAACATGCACCTGACTGCAGTTCAGCTGGCTATGCCTCTGCACCCCCCTCGCCCGCCTCCCCCTTCTCCACTCAACAAGAAGGAAAGACCAGAAACCTCCGAGCCCGTCACCAGACGTCACAGACATTCAGAAAACCCAGCAACCCAACCTAGCAGGATCAAGCACATCATCGTGATGTTACTATCAGCATTTCAGTACGTGCTCTGAATTCTGCAGCGAGCATCAGCCCGTTTGCACAAGGCGGCCGGTGGCAGCGTGGCAAAAGGAGGGTTAAAACTCCTGCTACCAAACCAAGCCAACCAGCCATTTTGGAGCTACGCTACTGCCAGCCAGGGAAGCGCAACGGAGAGAACCAGGCAAAGTGGGACACAGGGTGCTTCACTGCCAGGGAACTGAAGGGTCAGGAGCAGCTCCCAGAGCACATCTGCTCCCACCCTTGCTCAGGGGGGACCGACGATGGCTTAGGCCATCAAAACCAAGCATGTAAGAGCTAACGTGCTCCAGGCCCTGCAGCCTGTGTTATCCCAGACACTGGGACAGAGGGAGGACAGGAAAGGACTGAAAGCTCAGCCCTCACTGGCACTACCAGGCCAGCACCCTCCAATTCCCCAGCACCACACGACTGAAAACATGGGGAAACGTTTGTTTTCTGGGGGGCGGGGTGTAAGGTGGAGAAAAAAAAATAATCCTGCAGCTTTACTTTGCCTTTTATTAGCAAGAGGCATGTTTGGCACTTGTGACATAATGAAATTACAATCAACAGCTAAGTGTCTTTCTCCCAAGCAGCAAACTCAAGGGCAAAGCAGGGTGGCTGCAGCCTGCCAGCAGCAGGGCTGCCCAGTACCCAGACCATCCCGATGGCCTGGCCACATGCAGCCGATGGGACGTGAACAGAATGTCCCATCGGCCCATGCTGGTGCAACTCTCCCTTCCCTTCCCCAAAATAATTTCAGACAGGAACGAACTTTAAACTCTATTTACAGTCAGCCTCTGGAAACACACACAGCGCACACCTGGTGCGGAATGCCACCGGTCTCCAGCCGGCACCGCTGGGGAGATAACACCCACCTCCCGCACCGACAGATGGACATGTCTGTCCAGCCAAGCCAACGAGGAAGAGCCAGAAAACACTCGCGCCTCACCGACATGACGGGACCCATGTGAGAACCGCAGTGTCCACAGTGGAAAGGAACGGAGAAGGCCGATGCGAGCGGGCCAACGCGGCCCACTCCCCTGCCGGCAGCTGTGGGGCAGGAGTACAGGCCAGGGCTTTGGGATCCACTGGGATCCCCAACCCAGTGATGAGGGCTGCTGCCTCCCGGCTGCGAGGGAAGCCAGACTCAGCCACCCTGGGTTGTTTTTGTTTTTTTAGAACTGGCTGGAATCCGCCTATTTCTCCAATCCCTGCCTACACACAACCCCAACCTCAGGAGCGAACGCATGAATCGCCGATCAGAGACAAAGCAGGAGGCGGGATGGGCGGCTCTGCTCCCTCCTGCCCTCACCTCACCCCACGGCGTGAGGCGGTTATATTTAGGTACCGCCACGGTCTGCGGTGCCGCGGCCCCCCTCGGGCACGGCGCAGAATGCAGATTTTCCAGACAACAGACCACAACAGCTCCGTCAAAACCATTAGAGGCTGCGGCGCCCAGGCCTGCACACAGATGTTTTGATTCCCACTCTCCTGCCACGACAGCCCTCGACAGCCCTGTCGCCGCTGCGCCGCCACGCGCTGCACGCCCGGCCCGAATTTCAGATGATGAGTGAGGCAGGGATGGAGGAAGGAATGGCAGCCCTGCTCCCCCCTGAGACAACAGCGCCAGCCTCCCCAGGGGCTCCCCGAGGTGTTGGGGGGCTGCCCCACCACGAGGAAACAGAAGCCACATAGAGGGGGGCAGCCCCCACGGACATCCCACTCCCGTCCCGGGGGTATCTCCCAGGCCAAGGCTGGGCAATCAGTTGGTCTGTCGCAAGAGAATGTGGGACGGACACATCCCCAGGGCCAGGGGGAACAGGTGGGACCCAGCTTTGGTCACGGCCCACCTCTCCCGCCAGCCGGCACACAGCCCCCAAAGCCACACAAAGGCCGAACCTTGGCCACGCTCTGGCAAAGGGACACAGGGAGCCATGAGACGCTCAGCCTCTTCCCAACCCATCCCTCCTGAACCGCAAGGATCCCTCCAGCATAAACACACCTCTGGCTCTGTGGCAGGGCCAGCGCAGGCACCACTGCCTGTGGGAAGATGGTGAGAACTCTCCCACAGCAGACAGGAGAGCCTGACATGGGCAGGGGAGATGCTCCCGTGAGGGAATCCACCCCCAACACAACAGAGCGCGTGAATAAAGTCCACGTAAAAGCCGCCAGTCGCTCCTCAGTTTCTCTGGGAGACATTTTTTTATTTATTCTTACTGCTATTATTATCATTTCTGAAGGCAGAAGGGAGTGCTAAGGGGGAGGCTAATGCCGCCAGCCATACACCCAGGGGTTCGGGGTTTAGCCACCCTCGCCAAAGCCGTGCGGCCGCTGGCCAGGCCCAAAGCGAATCCGCTGCTCCGGCTGCGGCACGACACGGGGCGGGGGTCACAGCGGAGCCAGGGAACACGGGCACAGCGGGCCCCGCTCTGACAGCGGCCGCACAAGGCCGGGCGAAGGTGCCAGGCATGTGGGGCCGCCTCCGCCCGCCCGAGCGGCACCTCGGCTCGGTCCTGCGGGAACAAAAGGCAGCGGCGGGGCGGGAGGGAGGGTCCTGGGGCTCCGGGGCCGGCGCTGCGGCCGCCGTGCGGGAGAGGGGCCAGGGCGCACGCCCTGCTGCCCGCTCCTCCCGGCACCGCCGCGTTCCGAGGCAGTCGAGAGAAGCCGGGGGGACCGAGCGGCGTCCGCGTCCGGGCGCGGAGCTTCTCCCCCGCTAACGCGCCTTTTGTCTGCTTTTGTTTCTGGCCGAAGGCGGCCGCGGAGCGGGACCCCGGCGGGAGGCAGGCGGGAAGGCCGGGCGCCCGGCCCCGAGGCCGGCGCGGGAGGAGAGCGAGCCCTGGGCCGGGAG
>VZTU01020663.1:0-22085 GCA_013400835.1 Zapornia atra | reverse complement strand
ATTCTATGATTCTATGTTGACATGTGGAGACTACACCTTACTGGAGATTTTAAAGTTTTTATTTACATGTCAATGTTTGCACTAAGCATCCTAAGTGATAAAGGTACATATGATCCTTAGTGAATTTAGCCTTTCTGCTTTAACTAATACACAGATACTTCACAGAAAAAAAAAATCCATATGCAGAAATATTCTATGGGGTATACATGCAACGATTCTACCTCTGGCAAACAGTGCTCTTGCTGACTAAACCCCCAAGGATGCTTCAGATATGCATGATTCCAATCACCTCTGTAATACACTTTTAGAATCTCTTAGAATTGCTTTGCAAATGCTGTCCTTCACCCTCTTTACACATGTGCTTACAGGATTTCTCAAGGTGTTATAGCTATAAAAGTGTGTACTTCAGAATGCTCAGTCTAAACCAGCATACACCTCTGAGGACTCTTGCATGACTAATGCCAGTTTAGAGTAGCTTGTTCTCTTCATCCTCAACTTGTAGTTGTCATGATGGAAAATTTGAGCACCAAGTATTTCTATATAAAGATTATATGAGACTTAAAACTCTGATTGTCAGTTAGAAATCTACCAACATGTTGGTTTGCAAACCAACATGCAAAAGTTTAAAAGTTAATGGTTCAGAAAATGGAACTGCAAGAGGTTAATGCAGAAAATGACTAAATTTAACATTCTGTTCTCATCCTTTCCAGTACCACAGGATTTTACCTTTAATTTTGAATTAGATATCTTGAATGTAAAATCTCTCATTATCAATTGAACTACAAAGGAACAAGTTTATAAGCCATTATTTGTTCATTCATATGTAATTTCTCATAACAGGTTCAGTCAATTGTTTTGTTTAGTTTGTATTTTTCATACTATGCAAGTAGTAAACACAGATACAAAACAAGGGTGATTCTCCCTTTTTGTAGGCAAACATTAGCAGTTTAGGGAGACTTGCAAGTACTGCATTTTATGTGGTTCACACTTGTGAAATAGTTCATGTACAAATTCAGTTAGGCATACCAAAGCAGACTCATCTCTCCTATGATTCCCACCACTGACAAGCACTCATATATTTCTCATCTGACTTACTTTGTGGCCCTTATTTTCTTTGTGTCACTCATTTTCTTATCCAGCTTAGCCATGCTGGCAACTTTGACAGTCTGAGTGCACACAGTCCAAAGCTAACAAGTGAAGCTTATCAGAAGATACCCTTTTTCTGTGCCTCTGATCACAGAACTTGAACTTTGGTCTCTTTATCTTTTATCAAAACAAACTTTCAAATCCTTTGAAGTACAGAAACCTCAAGAGTGCTGGTATCAGCTTTTCTCAATCATACATGGACACAGCCATTTTCTCACTGCTGCTTTGTGCACGGTGTGGGAAAGCACTGCTTGAATGAGACAGATAGGAAAATGTTACAATACCCTTTTACAGCAACACCATAAAAAGGGAAGAGTCTGCTGAGACTCTTGCACTTGAAAGGATGTCCTTGAATGATTTAAGAATAGTTTGACTGATATTATGGATATAGTACAATTCAAAGATGAATTGAAGTAGGAGACTTAATGTAAGCGCTATCAGAACTGAGAAAAGACTTTTTTGGCTGAAACGTGTTGTTTCAATTGCAGTGTACTTGGTGTTCAAACTTGCATATACAACTTTTTAAAAAATTTATTATTTAGTATCTTATCTTTCAGGATGTGTTGTCAGACAATAGCCATAATTGCAAGGTGAGGGAGGATTGCTCACTATTTTTCACAGCATTAGGCATCTTAAAGAATCACCCATTGCACCAGTTCTGGAAATGTTCTCTCTTTTGATGGAGGGAGAAAAAAAAGTTGCACAAATTATGTCTGCTAATATTTAGTGAAAAAAAAATCAAAGCAGCAGCATTTTATGGACATAAAGTGGGGTATATCACTTGAAAAAACAGATAACACTGGCTGATAAAAGTACTGACAGGAAAAAAAAAAGCAACACTGATTGGCAATCCATGACTTGCCAAGTAAACAGCGGGAGGGGGGGAAACAGTATGTGCTTTTTAGAGGAAATCTACTGTGCAGAGGTAGATCTTCCAGCTGAGCAAGAGTGGAAGCATAAATGTCAGATATTTGATGGAAAGAGCATCAATTCAGACTACTTTAAAGTCTAGAAAGTAATTGTGAAGAGATAGTAAATGAAAATTAACAAATGAAGAGAATACTTCTACATAATCTCAGATTGCTTAAGACAATAAAATAATAATTTAAGGAATGCTACTAGAAAATAATTTCCTAGTTTAGCATAATATTTTTTTGTTTTATTAGTATTTCTATGAATTTAGCTATATCAGAAAAAACATTAACAGATGTGAGAGAATATTCTAAAATATGCTGTAGAGGATGTCTGTAAATACTATTCATAACAAATTACTCATAGCAGGATGAAATGCAAGACATTCTTCTGCGTAATCATTTAAATGAGGCAAATTACTTTTTATCAAGATTAAAAAATATATTCTTTTACTCCTTTATCATGTTAAAAAATACTTTATGTTTTTCATTTACTGCTCATTTTTTAAATTCTTGCTTTCTTTGTTATGTGCAGTTTTTCAGACACGAAATTAATTTTAAATGACAAACATTTATGATTGTTTTTCTAATCACACACAGGTTTTAACTGAGTGCTAAATTCAGTTGGTCAACATACATAAGATATCAAGATTCCTGTCTACGCAGATATATGGAAGAAGAAACAAAACAATAAAATAAATATAAGAAATACAAGAAGAAAACTAAAGAAATCTGAGTATGCAGATTTTCAGAACACATCAAGAAATAAAACAAAAAAATGAAACTTGCTATTCTGCTTTGCACTATATTAAGACAATCATTCCTCTGCTTAGCTTTATTAAACACTTATTAATCTGTTTCACCAGGGTCATGAGTATGTTTCAATGAATATGAGGGACTATGTGAATGCAATTTATTATTACAACAATTCAGACCACATCCTAGAAGTATAAATGAAGACATTTTTCTGTGCTTCAATAGGAGAACTGCAAACATCTTAAACAAAAGTAACACTGCAGAATTTTCTGTGTACAGGTGTTTGGAGGTTAACAAACATGCACTACAAAGTACTGTTTCTTAATTCCTGTTACAGAATGCTATAAGTCTAACTTGTGCCTGGTTTTAAGAGACAGCCTGGAATGATTGTGCCCCTCTGCTTCTCAGGAACAGTTTTTGTTCTGGGTCCTACTAGACCCAATAGTAGGAGAATGTAACTTCTATATTACATCAATAGAAATTTGAATGCCTCTTGAAAAACTATTTTATCAGTTACAGCTCTTTGGAGTTGTTTCCTGCCAATGCATTTAAATATTGATAGCTTCTGATTTAGGGAAACTTATGTATAAATTATAGATAGTGCATTTTGGAAACTTACTATTAGATTTTTAATTTAGCAAAATATAAATGTGAAATGTCTATGAATTTACATTTTAAATCTTAAATTAGTAGATATTCTAATATAGACAGTGACATTTGGTGATCTACCTAAGTTGCCAAAGAGTCAGAGAAAAACAGTTCATATAGGAAAAAAAAAAAAGAAATATTAGAAATAATAAGAAAACACCCAGCAGAAATCACAAATTTTACATTTGCAAGATAATCAAATCCAACTTGATGTCGATATTTCAAACTTAGAAAACACTAAGACAACATTTCTGATAAAAGAGTTATGGTACAAACTTTAATAGAGTCATCTGGGATATAGAAGGGGAATTATAAAAAATTACTAATATCCTGTTTCTTATAGCATTATTCCTCAAAGACATTGACGGAGTCATTCCCTCAATTAATTTTCCCATTCTTCAATGCTGAATGGAAATCAATGGCAAGTGGTGTCCCTCAGAGATCCATATTGGGAGCAATACTGTTTAATATCTTCATTCAACAACACAGACAGTGGGATCTGCCATATGGAATTGGATATGATGGAAATAGCAGGCCAAGTTCAAGTAGATGGTGAGCCTGTGCAGGTAGATAGATGCATGAGCTGATATGAAGACCCTATTCTTTGATTATAATGCTTTAAAACACGGTAATGCTCAAGTTAATCTAGGTGATCCTGTTCTGTCAGGGGGATTGGACTAGATGATCTTTCAAGGTCCCTTCCAATCCCTAGCATTCTGTGATTCTGTGATTGAGTGCACACACAGCAAATTTGCAGGTGGCATCAAGCTGAGTGTTGTGGTAAACATACCTGAGTGACAGGATGTCATCCAGATGGATTTGGACAAGCTTGAGAAGTGGGGCCATGCTGGCTTGTGAAGTTCAACAAAGCCAAGTGCAAGGTTTGGCAATTGAGTCAGGGCAATCCCCAGTATCAATACTGACTGGAGGTTGAAAGGATAGAGAGCGGCCTTGCCAAGAAGGACTTTAGGGTACTGGTGGGTGAAAAGCTGGACATGAGCCAGCAATGTGAGCTTGCAGTCCAGAAAGCCTATGGTATCCCAAGCTGCATCAAAAGAAGTATGACCAGCAAGCCAAGGGAGGTGATTCTGCCCCTCCACTCTTGTGAGACCCCACCTGGAGTACTGTGTTCAGCTCTGGGGTCTGAAAAGAAAAGGCTCTGAGAAGACCTTACTCTGGCCTTTCAATACATAAATGGGTCTTATAAGAAGGATGAGGACAGAATTTAATAGGGTGTGTAGTGATAGGATAAGGGGTAATGGTTTTAAACTAAAAGAGGGTAGAGTCAGACTAGGTCTATGGAAGAAAGTTTTAACAATGTGGGTGGTCATCTGTTTGCCCTGAGAGGTTTTAGATGCCCTGTCCCTGGAAAATTTCAAGGGCAGATAGGATGGGACTCTGAGCAGTTTTATGTAGTTGGAGATGTCACTGCTCATTGCAGAGGCATTGGACTAATTGACCTTTAAATGCCCCTTTCAATAGAAATCATTCTATAATTCTATGGTTTAATTTTCAAAAGGATTACTCTGCTATAATTGTTGTTAAGGCAGATAAATAGCATACAGGGACAACCAATAATTCCAGAAGAACAGGTGTGCAATCAATTCAAGGGAAATATTGAACCTTCTGCTTACTCAGTGTAGGCCAATTAAGCCATATTTACATTATAACTTTTGCAGTATTTAAGGGGTGGTGATAAGCTTGCTCAAAAAAAGAAGCTATGATTTCCTCACTGAACAGTCTCTTTGCTCTATATTTTCAGGATAATTTTGTCTACAGCACTATTTGTATCTACTTTGATTGAGGTTCTTACATTTATTCTTTTTGTCCTCATCTGTAAGATCACTTAAGTAGTATTTTGTACATCTCCATCTCTATTCAATAAATAATAAAAGTCAGAAAATGGACTTGATACCCATTTGCTGAAGTCCATAAATATTAACTTTTATTATAGGAATTTGTGGACATTTTTAAGATTAGAGAAAGAGAGAGGAAAAAAAAAAAGAGCATTTGCAATCTGTCCCAGATAACTCATATGTAATCAGCACTGAATGCTGAATGAAATGAGTGAAATCAGTACACTGACTATTGTCATTACCTGTAATATACTCTTCAAATATCTTACTGCTATCAGAAAGGAGGAAGAATGGCTTAAATGGCTGATAATGCAATGCAGAAACTAACAATGTTACATAACTAGTTCAGGTATCTTAAATTAGTATATAAGATAGCTCTGCAGTTCCCTGGAGATATCATAAAAAGTCAGTGGTAGTTTCTGTTTTGGTTTGTTTTCCAGTTTAATAATTGGTTTTTTAGTGCAATTAGAGTTTGAAAAGACATTAAAAATATCTAGTATTAACCAAGTACTTCCATTTACAAACAATATATTAATGTGGTCTGTATTCATTAGTCTTGGCCTATCCCATAATCTTACATTCCAGAATATGTCTGGGTAGCATCTCTGCTGGATTGATGATCAGGGGTCAGGTCTGAAAATTGAACCTTAAGAATTTCAAAGAAGTCTTCCCTGAGGAATTTAACACCTTAATATTTAGGTTTCATTTATGAATTAGCATTTAAATGTAGTTCAGCAGTCCATATCAGAGTCAAGCATGTGCACTATGGAGAACAGGGTTCACTACCATCAGTCATGCTGTGTTGCTTGCAATCCTCATTGTCCATTTGAAGCAGTAATGCATGCTACAACTCTTCTTGCTGCCTCAGGTATCACACATTCTAATGAAAAAAATAGTATTAGAATGAGTGTATCTGTAAATAATTTAGATATATGATTGCCTAATCTGTGAGAAGCTTCTGAATAGGATAATCCCACGTCAGATTAAGTGGTATGTCTATTCTAAAAGAATAGCAACCTCTGATCACCACTGGTTACTGGTCATTATAGGAATACAGCCTCAGGTGCCAGGTAAAATCATATTCAGGAATGATAATGAAAACAGAGAATAGGAACTCAATGTATTTATAACATACTTACGTAGTAAACTTCAAGTGTGATTTAGAGTTCAAGACCAGTTAAAAAGCAGCAAGGTGTAGAGTGTGACAAAAAAAAATGATCCTGTAGTTCATTGTGTGTGGTTGACACAGTAGAAGGAAAGCAAGCCATCCAGAGGGATCTTGACAGGCTGGAAAGGTGGGCCCGGGTGAATTTAATGAGGATCAACACTGCCAAGTGTAAGGATTTGCACCTGGACGGGAAGAATCCCAGACATATTTACAGACTGGGAGAAGAGCTCCTTGACAGTAGTTCTGCTGAGAAGGACCTGGGTGTCACGGTGAATGAGAAACTTAACATGAGCCAGCAGTGTGCTCTTGCAGCTTGGAAGGTCAATGGGATCCTGGGCTCCATTAGAAGAGGGGTGGCCAGCAGGGACAGGGAGGTGATTGTCCCTCCCTACTCTGCCCTCATGAGGCCCCATCTGGAGTACTGTGTCCAGATCTGGGGCCCCCAATACAAGAAAGATGTGGAACTGTTGGAGAGGAGGGTTCAGAGGAGGGCCATGAGGATGATTAGAGGGCTGGAGCACCTGCCCTACAAAGAGAGGCTGAGGGAGCTGGGCTTGTTCAGCCTGGAGAAGAGAAGGCTGTGAGGGGACCTTATTGCAGCCTTCCAGTACCTGAAGGGAGCACACAAACAGGAAGGGAATCAACTTTNTTGGATGGGGTCCTGGGCAACCTTGTGTAGCTCCAAGCCTGGAGGTTGGTGGCCCTGCCTGTGGCAGGGGGGGTTGGAACTCTATGGTCCTTGGGGTCTCTTCCAATTCAGACCATTCTATGATTCTAAGAAGCAGCCCTCACTTAGTATTTCTCCCAGCAAAGTGAAGTATAAATTTTAAAGAACTACTGGAATTTATCCTAGAATGGTAGTGTGTGTCAAAATTATTTTTTACTGCTCTACATACTTGTAAATAATGTTGGTTTAATACTCATAAATGTATTCAACAGTCTACCAAAATGTACTGTGAGACATTGCAGATGTAAATTAATAATTGTGTGCTGTTCCAGTATGATCACTTTCTACTATGACCAATTAGAAAACCCTCAGCAAAGGCAGGACTTATGATTTTTACAAACACTTAAAGGAAATTAAAAGGAAATGGAGATACACTGATGAAAAGGCTTAATGAAGGTTACAGAGAGGACCCAAGAATAAGGTCTGTATTTTCAAAATCTAAATAATTGTTTCATCCACTATTTCACCCAAAGATTAGGGTTTAAAAATCCTCTAAATTTTAGACTGTACTTTATTATTGATAAAATCAAAATATCAGGACCAAGATTAAATCATAGAATCATAGAATCATAGAATGGTCTGGGTTGGAAGGGACCCCAAGGATCATAGAGCTCCAACCCCCCTGCCACAGGCAGGGTCACCAACCTCCAGGCCTGGATCTACTCAATAGAAAAATCATGATAAACACCAAAGTTCTTTAGTATTTACCAGAGTTTTAAATATCTTTTGTTTTAAAAAGATTGTTCAAAAAAATCAGGAGATAAAAGCCATTTATTGCAGTTCCCATTTTATGGAATTAACATGCTGACAGATCTGTTTTGTGTTTAATTAAATGAGTGCACATTACAGCTTAAAATTAAAAGTAATTACAATTTTATAAACATTAATTAATGATTCAAATGAATTCACCTTTGTTAAGACTATGAGAAAACATATTTTCAAAAAATACTTGATTTACTGAACATAGAAAATGAGAAAATATTTCAATTGGTTGATCAAGGACAGAGTGCTGTTACATTGAACTGCAAAGTGAATCTAGTGGGATATGCAGTGATATCAGTTCAGTGTCATAAACCCACTGTTGCTAGGAGTTTTGATATCAGTCAGAAATATGCTGAGAAAATTAATTAGAGAAAAATCATTACTGAAGACATAATGTCACTGATCTTCATTACCCATCATCCAAAAAAACCCACTCACTTAATTTGATAAATTTTGCTATTAATATGGAAGGATAGACTCATGTTTGCATAATAATGATATACTTTAACAGTTGCTCTCAGCATCCTTAAAAATTAGTTACAACCTGGAAATGTAGCAAATTATGGAAATCACAATTACCTAAATTAAGCTAATTTGCAAAGAAGAGAAAATATGCAGCTTTTCAACACTAGTTTGTTTCCTGTCAATGTGAATGTTACATAAATATTTATCTCATTAAGGTGTGCTTCTGGTTTGTTGTATTAGCTTATGTTGACATACTTGTGGTTACTTTAGAGTAACTATCTCCTAGGTCTCTGTTGCTGTCTTTGAACAAGATTTTAAAACTTGACCCCTACTAACAGAGCAGAGAGAGAAGGGAAGTCACCACTAATAATTAGTGGGTCTGTATCACTCTCAATCTGCTTCATTTTAATAATCTAGATTGTGGGTGACAATTGTGTAACCACACAATCTTTATGAAAGCCCATCACAGCAATGGTCTCTGTACTGGAACAGGAATAAAGGTGCTAAAAACATGAGTTCGAAAAGGGACAAGGAGAATCATAGATCATAAGTGGCACCACAATTTTCCCAAGACATGAACCAAGACAATGGGAACAGTATACAAGATTAACTGATGATTTTAAGTACATCATTTAACCATTTAAACAAAATGCTAATTGCTACCCCTCAAAAACTCGAATCTCTGCTACCACTGCACAAAAGCCTCAGTATAATATCCAAGCTATTCTATTCTCTCTTCAAGAACACATCATACAGTCCTAGGAAAAAAAAGAAAAAGAAAAAAAAAAAAAGTCATCTAGTGGCTTCTCTGGAAGTCCTCTAGTCCAAACTCCTATTCAAAACAAAGCTAACTGGAAAATTAGATTAGGTTGTTTAAGGTCTCATCCTGATGAATTCAAAAAAACAAACACTTTCAGGGTTTAACGGTTCTGATTATGAAAATTTCCTTATGTTCAGTGGGAATTTTCAACAGTTCGTATCTGTTGCCTCTTGTACTTTCCCTGTGAATCTCTTAAGATGAACCTGGCACAATCTTCTCCAATCATCTCACTCTTTAGGCCATGAAAGACTGCAATTAAATCTGTCAGGAAGTAGCAAGTGGAGGCAAGATCCAAGGGTGACACCAGGAGAGGTGGAAACAGTTGCATCACAGGGAACTGCTCAAGTCCCACAGGCAAGCAGAAGAAGTCTCGTGAAGGTAACTAGATTCAGCAAGAATCCAGATAGCCAAATAAGTCCATTGTGATAAATCAGGCCTGAAGTCAACCCAGGAACTGGCGTTCACAATTCAGGGTCATATCTGTAAGGCTGCTGTAATACAGCCTCAGCTAAGACCATGTACAGAAGGCACAGCTTAAAAACAGTTGTGAAGGACAGGGATCTTCTCATGAAGTACTTTAGTAGAGGTTTTTGGATAGCTAGTCCTATGACACTTTTTCCATGCTTTTCTTGAAGACCTCCAGGTCACATGAGGTTTCTCAAATATCCATCATTATCAGGAGTTTGAGCAGAGGAGCCAAATGCTGCCCCTTCAGTACTGTCAGTATAATAGGAGGATATTAATTTTTCAGACTTCCTTCTCAGAGTTTAAGTGGCAAATGTAGGTGGACTGCTGGAGTATAATGGTGAGGAGAAGTAGTACAGAAACAAAACACAGCACCAGAAATTGAACCTTGTATACTATTTAGATGTGTACTGCTGTAGTTTGTGTTGTGATCTTTGTACATCTGAACCACACTAAGAGGCTGAGATAAAATCTTTCCTTTGAGTAAATCTACTTCAAGAAATAATGCCCATGACAAAGATCCCCAAAAAAGCAATGATTCAGGCCACAGTGTGCAGTTCAGGTCCACAAAGCTGGTCCCATGATTTTCTGAGCTCCCCACTGAAAAGGTCTATACAGCATTTCATACCACCATATGAATTTACCAGCTCAGGGCTCCACTCAGGTATTTCTACACCTGTTTCATTCTGATCCAGGCCTGGAGATTGGTGGCCCTGTCTGTGGCAGGGGGGTTGGAACTCTATGATCTTTGGAGTCCCTCCCAACCCAAACCATTCTGTGATTCTCTGTTAGAAGCATCTTTTTCCTGTCATGAGACTGTATTCAAACACAACAAGAAAAGGGGTCTGATCTTATCCAATATATAGCTGACCTACTTTAACTTAATCTTTTATCTGTATGTTCACATGAAGATATTACTTACAAATACACACAGGAGTAGATGACTTCCATGTGTGTTTCCTTTTTTCTTCTTATGAGGTCAGAATATTCGGAGGCATGACCTTACCTCATGTGGTCTTATCCCAGTGTAACTGTTGAGTTTAACACTTGAAATACAAATGTTTATGAGAACACATGAAGGTGCACTCCCTGAACAAGATTAAATTTGACATCATTGAAAAAACAGGTGCTGATTATCTGAGAGTTAATTTTGTTTTACATCCTTTACCCTTCTCCATACGGTTAGAGGTTCCAGTGTTACATCTACCCATTTGGTACCACTTATGAGCTTATTTTCCTTCACAGGGTAGTCAGATTTTATGTTAGCTAAATGTTAGACAAGTAGGAGTGTTCATCCCATTAGACAGACAGTATTTTCCAGAGATTCATGTGGTTCGTGTAAACCACATGCATTATAAAATATATTTGGTTATAAAATTATAAAATATATGTGGTTTACATATGTAAAGGATGTGAAGAATCTATAAATTGTATCCAACTTATACACGGTTTTGCCTTTCCTGGGCCAATATGTAAGCATCTTTGACTTGTGGGAAAAAAACAAAACAAAACAAAGCACATGCTCTTCCCAGCTAAAGGACTCCAGGGAGGGAGTATGCCTGAATGTTTTGACTAGTGTGTCATGTTGGTAATTTTTTTTTTTTTTTATAGCCTACACTTGCAAGCACTTCCATTTTTAAGGTTTTTTCTTTACAGAATCAGAAAAGTAATCTATTAACTTTGCCCTAAAGTTAAAATTTATAAGAAAACACTGTGTCCAGCCTTTGTAAACCTGCTGCAATATGGGAAATCATGCTAAAAACAAGTCTCTTGAGGATTCCACAGTGTAAAAGCATACTATTAAAAAAAAACAACTTATAGTTTAAGATATGTTGCTGCCTTTAGTAGTATTCTCTAGTTTAAGTCTGGAAGAAAATGCCATTCGAATAAGAAAATTTACTTCCAAAGGAACATCCTTGTAAGATGTGACTGGTAATGGCCTCAGGACATTTGCAGGTACTTGCTTTCTTCCTTCTTTTAAACCTCAGTGGCCCTGGATTGTTATTTTAAATGCATTCACACATAGAAGTAAACAACCTGTGCTAAGATTTGTATTAAGAAATAAAATTAATTGGGTTTGGATGTATTTCATGCATGTTTATAGAATTTTTGAAATTGACAAATCCATCACTAATAGATCAGATACCATAAAGCATTAGCAGATTTTTCTATGGATTGAAAATGAGAAAAATTGTGGCATCACCTATTTTTGTCCTATAATAGCAGATCTTCCTACTGATGTTTGATGATAACCACACTATTGAGCAGATGTCTCCATGCAAAATTAAATATATACACATATATGCACATTTAAATTTACATAACAAAGAGATCTGTGTTAAAAAAGCAGTAGGTAAATGGATTTCTAAGATAAAATTTTAAAAATACTGCATATGCAGATTGCAAATTGAAAAAATATATACTTGTGCATGTATTTTACAGGAAGTACTAATAGTGTTTAACATTAGGAAGTCTTCATTATATCCAAAATACAAGATTATAGCTCTTATACTGTGATATTTCAGCCATTATAATAGAGTCTTATTATACTGTGAATCACCAAATTGTGAGAGTTTAATTTTAATTTAATTAATTGTCTCTACAATCTTCCTGTATGCATTAGAAATATTTGCCAGTAGCTGATGAGTGCTACTTTCCATATTATTCCTATAATACACATAAGCTATCAGAATTACAGTGCAGCAGTTGACAAACTTTCATAGAATCATAGAATCCTTAAGGCTGGAAAAGACCGCTGAGATCATCTAGTCCAACAATCCTCCTACCATCTATATTACTAAATCATGTCCCTAAGTACATCATCCAACCTTTCCTTAAACACCCCAGGAGGCGGTGACTTCACCACTTCCCTGGGCAACCCATTCCAATACCTAAGCAAGATGGTCACCAACACTTTTTACCACATATTTTATTATTATCCAAGAGATTTAAGCTCAGATCTTTTTTTCTGAGACAGATAAGTACTTTTACACCTAATTTACAAAAGGACATTAAGGCACATACATATGCAATTATATGGTCTATGTGCAATTAACTATTTAATTGCTTAGGAAAAATTTAGGAGTACAAGTAAATACTGACTTAAAATGGAATTCTACTACTTATTGTATTGTCTGGGAGCAAGTAATTCTTATCATTGCTAAAAGGAGTGTTTCTATTGAATACAATGGCTGCTAAGAAAAACAAAACCCCCTTCTGGATACCATTTCTCTCTCTTTCTCTCCATTCTTTACATAAGGAATGAAGATGGTTAAGACAGTCTTCTAAGCTCCACCCTAGGAAGCCTTAAAATGCCTTAAAATGAGTATCTCTTCAGACTGTATTTTTGAACTGCGGATGTTGCACTGAGGGGAATTATTCTTTAAATTTTCTTGTAGGTAGTTAAGTGCTCCTTCCTTTCATCATACATGTATATTGTCGGTAACAGATTGGCATGGAGATCTTCACACAAACAAGCACACAAGTTAAAAAAGAAACTTTAGTCCTTCAGGCAGGATCACATTTGACAATTTACATTTAACCATTTCATCAGGGACTCCTGAAGAAACTAAAAGAGGAATACAATGAAAACGTGTATGATGTTTTCTCCATTTGTGGGTTTGGTTTTTTTGGGGGGTTTGTTTGTTTGTTTGTTTGTTTTTTAAGCTGCTGAGTAAATATATTAATGAAATAACCAAGACTCACCTTTTCTTAATATCTCAAAAAGTATTCAGTAGTAGTTTATGCATTTAAACTGCTCATGTGTGAGAAAGTATCAGGGTCCAAATGTGTTGAACCACATGTGGGAACATAGTATTATAAACAATTGAAGAATATTTTCTAACTGAGAGAAAAGAATATTACCTCTATTTTGCTTTTAGATTTCAGTGAAATCTTAATAATTTTTAAAATTTGCTGCATGGCTTTGCTTTTCAGCCATACAAATAGTCTCTGCACAACACTACACAATAGATTTGTTCAACTAGTCATTAATCAATTGGGAAACATACATCAGGGTTGATAAGCATAAGGAACCATGTCCTTATACAAAACAGTGTTCAATTTTGCCCTTTTCTAGGCACTGTTTACAAAATTCAAATATAGGGTAAAATTACTGGACATTCATAATCTTCACACTTAACTTTCTACTCAGATATTGTAAGACCACAGGAGCTGAATTTAGGCACATGATGGGTTGAATGCTCAGATAATAAATAAAGGTTAAATCCCAGTTCTCTACCTTTTCTACTATACTGGAACTTCTCACATAAGCAAAATAAATATTGATTCCTTCAGTCAAAACTCATGTTTCTTCTCTTCCCTACTGCATGGGAATTAAAGAGGTCTTGATATTTTATTTATAATTTTATAACAAAAAGACTTCAAACAGTAACACAAGGAGAAAACTATTTTAGGCTAAGGTTCTTCAGCCTAACATTTTCAGATATTTTGTTATAAGAAGGCTAAAAAAGTAGGAAGCAGTGATACTATTGCCATAGTAACATTTAAAAGATTGTTTTGCTCGCAACTGATCTTTTTCTTCTTAAATAACAATAAATAAAAATAATGTTGCTGTTATCATCACTGATGAGAAAAAAATTCTTTGCTCTGAGGGTGGTGAGGCCCTGGCACTGGTTGCCCTGAGAAGTTGTAGCTGCCTGGCAGTATTCAAGGCCACGTTGGATGTAACTTTGTGCAACCTGGTCTAGTGGAGGGTATCCCTGCCCATGGCAGGGGTGTTGGAACTAGATGATCTTTGAGGTCACTCCCAACCCAAACCATTATGTGATTGTATGATTCTGTAATTTTGTTCATATACTGCTTTATCTACTGCTTTAGCTTTTTTCTGAATCTGCATAGCTTAGATGTTGAGAGCACAAAGTTGTCTTGAAAATCCTTTTTAGTAAAAAGACCTGTCTAATATAGTCTAACTTTTGTGACTCTGAAGTCTTGTAAGCAGTCAAAAATATTTTACTTTTACAAACTGTTGAAGTATGCAGGATAATATAAATCACAAAATACGTTTCTCCCTCAAAGATCTAACCTAATTTCTTCTCCTTGAGTCCCAAAACTTGTCAACATTTCAGTTTCTCCTACCTCTTTTTTTCTGTCTTTTATCGAATAAATGGTCCCCTACCACCTCTTGCCATATGCTTACATGGTATGATTTTGTCCAGATCCACACCTGCAGATAATCTATTTTGCCCTCAGGATGAGAGACTGGCTAAAAGTCATCAAAGGAGAAAGCCTCAAACTGCATCTGCATGGCAACTTTGATGATTCTTTGAAAAGCTACTAAACCCATTGTTGGTGTGTGTGTGTTTGTGTACCTGTTGTGCCATTGTGTTCAAACATCCTGATAACCGTAGTTACAAGGGTGCTTTAGTTCTGCTGTGCTGCCACAAGAAGTGAAATGAGTCCCTTCTCAGACATAGAGTGAAGACAACAAGGGACTTCTCTGAATATTGCAATGAAAATGAACCTTAATTTTTGTGGTGTGTTGACCTTGGCTGGATGCCAGTTGCCCACTAAGCCACTCTATCACTGTCCATTCCTCAGAAGAATGGGAAAAAAAAAAAACCAAACCCAAAACTCATGGGTCAAGATAAATGTAGTTTAGTAAAGGAAAAACAAAGGCTTTATTCTCCTTCCCATCAGCAGGGGATGTTTGGCCACTTACTAGAAAGCAGGGTTTCAGTATGCAGAACAGTTGCTCTGAAAGGCAATCACCATAAATAACAAATGCACCCCACACCTCTCCCCCATCTTCTTTCTCTTAGCTTTTATTGCTGAGCATGGTGACATATGTTATGAAATATCTCTTTGGTCAGTTTGGATCATCTTTCCTAACTGTGTCCCCTCCCAAGAACTTGACCACCTCCAGCCTACTTGTCGTGGGGGAGAGGATGTTATATTGTAGATGTAAGATGAAGAAATCAGGGACCATACAATAAAATACTCTGCATTCCTAAACCCAAGGCAACTGTCTTCAGCTTATAGGAGTCACTCTATACGTCGCTGTCACAGACTGGTGAGGAAATATCTTCTCCTTACATTGATGGCTATGCAGCAAAGTAGTCTTAACTGTTCCCAATAGTCTTCAGTTCTTTGGCTACTCCTTGACACCAAGGTAATTGTAGAACCCCAAGGGCATTCACTTAGTCTTTCCTCTGATATATTTATTTATTTATTTATTTACATGGTGACCTTGCTATGCTTATCTACATTTTTATCACATCCTTGGTTGATTTTGTAATTGACAGGCACAGAATGAGATTTTTTTTTTTTAAACTTAACAAGTTAATATGAGTACATATTATAAAGCTGCACTTGAATGATATCCACTATAGATCTGAGGAATTTCAGAAGAGCTGTGATCGTTCATTGCAAGTGGAAATGCAGATAGATATAATGATTGGATTCTCAGAAAACCGATAGAAGCAGAATTTAAAATAAAAACAAGGTAAAATATCTATGTTTTTCTTTCTTTAAGGACTTACAGCAGGACAAAAAAAATATATATGGCAGTAAGAGTAATTGTTTGTATTGGGCATAGCTGGCACAATTTTGATAGCAGGAAAATTCAAGCATTACTTGGGTGGGAGGAGGTATGGGACTGCCCTGTGCTGATCATAGACAGTTCCAGATGACCCTGCAATGGACAATACAGGCCCATTATGCACCAAAACTGGAATCGGATAGAAGACCCCCTGGCACCTCTGCGAAAATATATTTAAGAGGTGGTGGTAGACACTGGAGGCACAAAGGGAGACATAATAGGAGATACAGCAGTAGGTGACATGTGAGGATACATAAAAAAAGACACAAAGGAAGTAATGAGACGATAGGCATGAGAATGCATGTAAAGACACACTAAAGGAGACATAGGAGGAGGTATGCATCTCAGGGGACTTCAGCTGTTCAGTAAGGAACAAAGAATTCTGTGCATTGACCTCCTCTTCCTGTGCTGTCCATTGCCTATGAATGGAAGTGAACGTAAGGTGTGGCAAAAGCAAGAAGAATGGCAATGAGGAAGGGGGAGGAAAGATGTGTGGAATTAAGTTGACATAGGAAAAGAAGAAGGAAAGGGCTTTCACTAAGTCTTTATTTAACTTACTGTCTTCATATAAACAGATTCATATAACCAGCAATAAATTTAAAGTCAATTAAATTCCCTGAGTCAGGCCATTTTGCCCATGACAGTGCCCTACAGTGATGATTTTTTTCACTAATGAAGTTAATTAAAACCTAGTGAAAAAACAACATTTTTGTAGGTACTGAATACTAATTTTATACTATTATTTATGCTGTAATTCCAGTGATCAACCTCAGTCATGAATCAAGATGTGAAACAATGTTCTACTGGGCAGTGGCAGAGAACATAGAATAATAGTCTGAACATAGAATAATAGTCTCAACATAGAATATAGTCTAAACACTGGTGTGTTACCAACACCTTTCTAGCTACCTATGCAAAACACAACACGATGAGGGCTGCTAACATAAAATTTAATCCCTCTCAGCCAGTCCCAATACAATCTCCATTATGTATTCGATACCATTTGTGTCATTCTCAAGTCCCACATAATTTAATATATATACACGCACATCTACTAACCATTCTGTTGTATTTAATTCTCATTACTGAAATCCCTTCTTCCAAACCCTTAGAACTTTAACTATGTACATAAACCATCTTTATACCCAACATACAAATGTATGTATTCTCATTAACTAGAATGCCTTGTCATTTAATAGATAGATATTACTCTCCTGCTCCATGGGCTTCCTCCACTCCTCCAGATGTTCATAAACAGGTTATGACACATCTGTCAAGATGGGTGTTCAGAACAGGAGCAATACATTTGATTGTTGGGCAAACAAGCACCAATTTGATATAGGTGATCGTTTCACTTGTCTGGTTCCCTGTGAAACTCATTCTTTGTTCAGGTAACTCCAGCTACGTTACTTCCTGCAACATACAGCTCTCATCACAGATTATTTTTCTCCCAAGGGTAAATCTTGAGGCACACACTGGGTCTTCTCATCATTCTGCAGTGCCCACCAAGTACATCCAGGACCTTAATCAAAGACAATCCCAGGAATGGGTTTGCCTTTTCCCACTGAGGAACAATCCACATCACCTTCTCCAGCCACTTTCCTGTGACCACCATGGGGACTTTATCTCCTCCCAGAGTATGTAGCAGTTTTGTTTGGTCAGAACCAGGACAGTTAGCAGGTCCTCCGCCGTTAATCCGCCAAGTGGCTTCTGTATCCCAGTGCTTCCATGCCCCATTGCCAATGCTCTCAGCAAAGGTCAACTGTGGAAACAAAGGAAGACAAAAATTTTATTTCTAGCCACTTAACAGGAAGACAGGCTTCATTAAACACAGTGGTTGCTCCAGAAGCCAAATGTTATAAAAAATGGATGCCCCCTTTCTTCACCTTTCTCTCAGCTTTTATTGCTGAGCTGGCACCACATGGTATGGAATATCCCTTTGGCCAGTTTGGTCAGCTGTCCTGGCTGTGTCCCCTCCCAAAATCTTGCTCCCTCCAGCCTACTGGTGACCGTGGGGCAGGGTTGTAAAATTTTGAATAGACAGCCTTGGTGCTATGCCAGTACTGCTCAGCAATAGTCAAATCCCTGGTGTGTAACCAGCACCTTGCTGGGTACTAATACACAGCACAGCACTAGGGGGGCTGCTATGGGGAAAGTTAAGTCCATTTCAGACGGTTTCAATACACAAGGACATTATAAAATTGATTTTTTTTTTATCTTAAATACATTAAAACATTGGCTTTGTCATGATTTTTCTGTTTCCAATCTGTGTTTTGCATAAAATGTCAGATTATCTTGACAAATGACAGGGTAATAACCTCTTTGTTATTGCCTCTGCTGTCAGATTGAGAGGCTCGGCTGGAGGATTGATGCTTTTAGCCAATGTGGTTGATAAGAATTCAAACATATTAGCATTGTCTTTCATACAGAAGCAATCAGAACCGTCTACATTTATCTTCCAAATTTAAAGTAATCTGCACTACACTAATACAAAAAGATGAGTGTATATCACTATGTAGCAATTATTAACAAAACTATTTTAAATGCTATTTTAAATGCCAAAATCTATAAGTCATTCACCGGGCACTGCACTCCACTTTAAATCTGCTATGCATTGAACAGCTGCTAGGTTTCCAGCAGACTCTTCATTTAAGAATTTCTATTTATTAAATGTAATTCTGTTCTGGTTTTGGCTGGGATAGAGTTAATTTTCTTCATAGAATTGAGAATTAGAGCACAGCTTGGAGAATCTGAATGTAGGTCCCTGTTTTTACAAGTTATAACCATTATCTTTTCCCCTTTTCCTTTAAAGATTTACAAAGAACATTCATTTCTGTGAAATACCTCTAAATTTTTTACATGAAAAGGCGTTCAGTGTTTGTCAGAAGTAGTACCACAATTCAAAACATGAGACCTCATTTGACTGAAAGTGAAACAAAGTAAACAAATTATAGAATCATAGAATGCTTTGGGTTGGAAGGGACCTCAAAGATCGTATAGTTGCAACCTCCTGCCACAGACATGGTCACCCTCCACTATATCAGGTTGCCCAAAGCCACATCCAACCCAGCTTTAAACACTTCCAGGGATGCCGCTTCCACAGCCTCTCTGAGCAACCTGTGCCAGTGCCTCACCACCCTCATAGTAAAGAATTTCTTTCTCATCTCTAATCTAAACCTGCCCTCTTTCAGCTTGAAGCCATTACCCCTTGTCCCATCATTGTACTCCCTGGTGAACTGTTCCTCCCCCACTTTTCTGTAGGACCCCTTTAAGTATCAGTAGGCTGTAATTAAGTCTCCCCAGAACCTTCTCTTCTCCAGTTTGAACAAGTCGCATTCTGTTTTCATGGGAGAGATTCTCCAGCCCACGATTGTCTTTGTGGTCCTTCTCTGGACTTGCTCCAACAGCTCTAGGTGACTGCTCAATTGACAATTTTCGGTTTTAAGTAGGACTAAAGGAGGAATGACAAGGTCAAACAGTTCAGCTGGAGTGAAGGAAAAGCTAATATGAACTCAACTCTGGTTTTAAAAAGCTGAATATTGATTTAAAGATGGAGTAGAATTATTTTAACAAAACTGGTGTTCCTTTACATAATGTTACCTGCAGAATGCTTCCAGTGCTTTTCACTGAAAGAAGCATGATCAAATTAATTCAGATGTGAAACAATGGAACTAGAATCCTCGAAAATATTTATCATTAGAATAGCTATATCTTATTGGGATAGTGGAAAATTTATTACTGTGTTATGTACATTTTCTTAAATGGTGCTTTGCAGGAGTTGATCTTGGTTGGGTACGGTCAGAAGCTATGAGAGGCCAGAGACAATCCTGTTACAGGCTGTCAGAGAATCTGAACCTAAGGATGTGGTCCACACTGTGTCAGTTCACCACGGTATTGTCAGACATTCCCTCAGACATTTAATTACAGATTTACAAATGCAGACTTGAGTTCCTTGTATTTCAAGAATTCCAGCACTTGATTTGCCTCTATTTGTCAACTGCTGTCAACTGGAATCCATACTAAAAGTTCCCAATCAGAGTTATAACCACCCCCCAATACAGTCCCTGCTCTCACAGAATTGGTTTTATTCTGACACTGAGTCATCTTGGTACTGATGCTGCTAATCTTGCAGGGGTTTACCTGACAAGTCTGCATGCTGAAACACAGCTAAGCAGTGTTAAAGTTATAATTCACATAAGTGAGGCTACAAAGAAGCTGATTACTCCCTTTGTTTTCTTCTTTTTTCTGTCCACATTTAGGGGGTTTGAGTTCCAGCTCTATGTTTGCAATTTGATTTTTCACACAGTTGCTTAATCCCTCCTTAGCCAGCTAAATCTTCTGATCCTTCATTTCTGTTCAGAACCTGGCCTTTGCCTGCTCCCACTGTAAACAGGAATTTTATCGTTGACTGAAACAGGAGTTGGTTTATGCTTCAAAACTCATTAATTATTGCAGAAGATACATTTTTAACAGTTAGTTCATGTAAGTCTATCAGCCAACTTCATGGGTTTTATATTAAGTCTAAATTAACTTTTAATTAATGATTAACATCTGATGTTTATCTGCCTAATTTGATTTAATGCTATAATACTTTTGTTTATTTATATACAAAATCTTTCTTTAAAATTGTAAACTGTTTTGGCTAGGTCAGTCAGTCAAATTTCAGATTTTATATATTTTTTCACTAATGAAAATGGTTCCTTATTCATACTAATCGATGATGTCTTCTCAGCGAGTGCATAAATCACACCGTACCTTGACCTCCTTGCAAAATGGAAAAGTCTGAAAAAAAATTGACTAAACATTTGTGGGAACTGATGTTCTCTGGTGTTACGTGCTGTATTTTATGATGACAGTTCTAATTATTCCTGAGATACAGCTATCAGAAAATTGCCATTTTGGATTGTGTACAAAAATAACCCTTTCTGCATTGCAACTCCCATCTCAGTGTGCTAAGCATTCCAGCAGTGTTATAATGCCATATTTTTACCTGAAACTATATTTGGTTTCAACTAAGGTTAAGAATACTATATAACTGTGTTCTCATAAATGATTTCTACTTATTCTTGCAGAAATACAATATGACTAGGAAAAATGATAATTCATGCAACACAAATATACAGATTGAGTAATTAAAATACAGAGAGAAAATGTTCAGGATTCTAAATACATCTTTAGCATCAAATTCCTCACTGACTTGCTCTGATTTTAGCATGATCACTCTGAATATAAGACAAAACAAAAGTGAGTTATTAAGATGAGCTTAACCACCAATTACTGAATAATAATAGTCAAAAAGCCTAATTGGAATTTCACATTGGTGATGGGGGAGTTACATGGCAGAAGAGTAACACTAAATTTCACATTAACATTTGGTTTTTGATGTACACAAGCCTGACACACGGTTCTGAAATCATCATGATACACCATATTACAACTTTCTATTATGTTTTACTGTAGTTCTTAAGCAAACATAACTTAATAATTAAGAGTAAAGGGTTGTAAGAATCTCCCAGAGATGATTATTTTAGGCATTCTGAATGTTTATGATTACTTTAAATTGCATTTTTCTTTACTTGGTTAGTTTGAATACATTTACAGTACAAAAGGCTGTTAAATCAAGGTATGGATAACACATACACACACACACAGAGTACTTGCCAGAGTCTTAAGAAAATTTTTGCAAAAGAAAACACAGTTTAAAAAAACCCAAACACTTTTGCTCTGTATTAAAGAAAAAAACAAGAAGTACAACCTTCATTAGCAAAATTTATTTCCTTATTGCTGCGATTGAGACGGGAC
>VZTU01020659.1:48584-93698 GCA_013400835.1 Zapornia atra | reverse complement strand
CTGGCCATCACGCGTGTGCTGCAATATAGCGTTTAAGATGACCATCTCCATGGTCTTCCCTGGGACTGAGGTCAGACTGACAGGCCTGTAGTTCCCCGGATCCTCCTTCCAACCTTTCTTATATTACATGTCTTTCCAGTGTCCCAGATATGATACAACTGAAAGAATTCCTATCGAGGCACACAAAGAAAATAAATTTTAGTTCATAGTGTTTAGAATCAACAATGACATTTGCAGAGCTGAACAGACTTCTAGGATGAATAATGTTTTCATTACCATTACTGAAACTGGGAAATAAAATATTTGTTTAGAACATAATTCGTATAAAATCATGGGTGTCCCTCTATTGCTTTTGCAGTGATGCCTGAGAACTGTGCTTATCATTCACTTCCTCATGCTGTGATATTGCAGGTTCTCCACACCGTTTGAGAAGCAGAAAATTTGTTTCAACTCTGACCTCTCTAGGTCCTGATTTAAGAGAAAAGAGATCAAGACATACTCCTCTACTTCTCTTGTTTTACCAGATACAGACATAGTATAAGGTTTGTTGACCTGTTTAGTTCTCGTAACATATTTTGGTGATACCACTTGCAGCACTTGACACTTTCTCCAAAGATCTAATGAGTAATATTTTAAAACTACTGGGCAGAGTTGGAGAGGAACATGCATCAGTGCAACTGGTTTGAAATATAGTACGTTTCTCCAGATCTGTCACCTGACTAGATCCCACCAGGGATTGACAGACATCAGACTCTTTCTATATTAAATAAAATGCTGATATTACCTATAAGTGTAAATACTTCCTGTATCTCCCACAGGGATATTGTCACTGAAGATGGCTGGAGATAAATCTAGGATACACACTCTGAACTGTGGTACTCAAGAGCAACAGAGAATGCTCTCAGATTAAAGCTGAGCTTTGTTTTCTCTTTTCAAAGAACATGAATTTAAGTGCTGAAATCAATGAGTTCATCCATTCCTATATTGTCAGTATAATGCAGAGTGTAGGTTTGAAGGTCTTAAAATTGTATTTATGTCGTATCTGAAGTATTGCAAAATTTCACCCTGTAATTTTAGATTTATATCCTGGGGTTCTAAGCTTTTCAAATCCTTTTCTGACTTTATATGATTTTACATGATGCCTAGTGGGATTACAATGTGTACTGCAGGACCATAGCTAGGCTTTCAATTAACGGCCTCATGCTGCTGCACACTGTTGCCGGGGAATTGTTCCATTTCTCCAGGACCACAGCATCTTCATGGTTTAAACAGCAGAGTTAGGTCACTGATACTGCTATACCTGTTAGATTACATTGCTTAATGGACGTGGTTGGTTTTTTTTTTTAGGCTGCTGTTATTTCCTTTTGTTTGCTGAGTAAATCAGTGTTTGTAAAAGTTTATGATTTTGGCAGCGTTAGGAATAAAAGTCTCACATGTATCTAAGTCACTAACACCATGAATTGCTGTGACATTCTCAGATATCACGCTTTCCATAGAATCCCTACTTCCTAAAATTAGTTGACTGTATGAGATAATTGCAGTTCATCCTCTCACCCAAGCAATTAAATGACTGCTGGTGTCACTGTGTTTCCTGTTGCAGGTCAAATGCTGCAGTAGCAGGGGAAGAAGGAGCAAAGAGGTGGGGGGATGTAGTATCATGTGGACTAAGCGAACGGCAACACAGGCAGTTGCATCTAGCACAGAGGTGGTATGGAAAAGGTGTCTTTGGCACTGAGCTTTCAGGGAGAAGACAAAAGGAGAGGGAAGGGGGAACCTCAGGTGGGAGAGCGGGAGAGAAAGCAGTCAAGCAAGCACAAGTCTGAAACCAAGCAGAAAAGCCAAGCACACAAAGCCTGCCACATGCTTGGTGCTCACTGCCTAGGAGGGTTGGAATCCCACAAAGCAGATGGAAAGTGGATGAGCTCGCTCGCAGAATGGACAGTGGCCAGAGGCAGAGAGGTGACATGGAGGCCCCACTAGGGAGCTAATAGGTGGAGAAGAAAGAAAAATAGCTTTGTGACGGAGTAGCAGCATTATGGGGGTTGTACTCAATGATCTCTTGAGGTCCCTTCCAACCCCTACAATGCTGTGATTCTGTGATTATGATAGAGCGAAGGCAAAAAGTGAGAGACAGGGAAGAAAGAGAGAGAAGTATCCAACGGACTCACTCAGTGGCTGAGAAGGGGGAAAGAAAATAGGACTATACTTTTAGACTGGGACAAATGATCCTTGGTGCAAAACAGGGTCGATGATAGCTTTATGCCACCTCAACAATACTTTAATCCCTGTACTAACGGGGTGTTTCTCAAATACAAACTGGTTTCTAAAGGTGTCAGTAGATATTTGTTTGATGCTGTTACCAACCTTCTCTTCACATCAGACTTGCCAAAGAAACACAGTAAGGAACTGCCTAGAGTAAATGATTGCTCAGATAGTAAAATAACCACAACTTTCCCGACTCTTTTTCTAGACCTGGTGCTGCCACCAGGAAAGAGCCTGGATATGTGGGGCTGTGGTGACTACTGAAGGGGCTGAAGGTGATTGGATCCTCCTGTCAGTACCAGTCCTTACCCTTACCTTCCCCTTATTCATAGCAGTGACAAGAATGGCAAATTCTCTTCCACACCAGTCCCACTCTGCAGCTAGCAGTCCTGGGATTCTGGGTTAGACCAAAGGATTATCTGAGGAGTAAAACCCAACTTCTTCTACACTCTGAGAAGACATAATCTAGTCCCATTTCTATGCTTCTTACAACAGCTGTGAGAGGATGCTTCTCAACCTGGGAGAGGGACCTTTCCTGAACAGTGAAGCTGCCTTTGCAATTACTTCATGTTGCTGAAGAGACACAAAGAGAAGGAGCTGAGCTAGTTCAAAGGGGCCATCATCAACAGACTCCAGAGTTTTGTAATTACCAGCAATTTCCTTTCTGTTGCTTAGAATTCAAAAGCATATTATTTTGGATGTGAGAGAAGATGACACTGCCAGTATCATGTATATATTTACACTTTACACTTATAATGTATGTATTGAATCTGGCAAGGAGAAGTCCAAACTGGTGACTCCAGCTCCAGCTTTGACTTGTGTTGTGAGTTTGCATTACTCTCTGAAGTCTGGTCTTTAAAATGGAGCAAGTGCAAATTGCAGACACCTTTGTGGGGCTAATTGGGCATATAAATGGGGTAACAGATGACCAGAGATACCCTGGAGGTGGTTGGCTTCACACACAAATAGCTAACTTGTATTTGCAATTCCAGCAACTGCACATTTACCAGGTACAAGACTTCATTTCTCCTAAGTGGGAGGCATGACTTTCAAAATTGGATGCTTAATACTGTGGATTAAAAGTACTGAGAAAATAAGGTAGCAACTAATTTGCTGCAGTAGTGGGCTTTGAGGTTAAAATAATTCATATTCATAAAATATTTTAGACCTTTGGAGAAGTGTAAATTTTACAGAACAAAGATATATATATATAATTGGTGAAGTGCAATATTTTTGTGCACAGAATATTTTATTGAGATCTCTAATGGACTAGGTAAATGGATTGCCCCATAAAAGTTTACCAAGCCAATAAAAAGATCAAAGACATTTTTCACATTTCATCTCAAGCATCTGAACCACTGAAGTTTAAGAGTTGTAATGTGACCTTCCAGCCTTGGAAAACTTGTTACAATGACTAATTGTCCTGCGTTGTGCTTTCAAAAGGTGATGACTGTATAGAAGCTGAGATCTAAAGAAGAATAGGAGTGAAGTGTGTGTGTGAGAGAGAGACAGAAAACCAATTCTGTAAACAGCCAAAGGCAGAAAGTTATAGACACAGGCTATAATTAAGGCCTAATGAAAGAAGAATGGGCATGACATAAACAAAGGGCAGAGGAGTTGATTATAACAGGAGGGTAGAGGACATGACAAAGAAAGGCAATGTCCTAACACAAATAGAATAAAGAACACATATAGCACAGTGGATGTTGAATACTGTGAAGAAAGCAAGAAACGTGTGCAGCTCATTTACACTGCAGGAACTGTAACCAATGCTTGCCTGAGATCACATGTATGTATTTTACTCATGGCTTCATCATCTGGCAGATAAACACACATGACAATTGCTAGCAAGTAAAGTTTTTATTGTCTACATCAGAGCATTATTTTGTCCTTCTCCACACTATTTTTACATGTCCATATAAAGTGAACATGTGAGCTGGCATTACAAGCGGTAAAGGGTAGGACTGTGCAGCTGCACAGAGGAACAGAACATTAGGCTGGGACAGCTCAGAGATCAGTGGCTTTCCTCTGCCCTTCCCATGAGGGAAGTCATCTGCATCAGGATGCCCCATCACCAACCGGTATGGACCATACCTGCCTCCTACACAGTGACATGTTTGTATAGGGGCATTGACACAGGCTGTGAAGCTTCTCAGAAGTACTTCATGACAGACCGAGATGATGGGCTGGGACTCATCAGAAGGGAGCAGGTCACTGCAAAACACGGACCTGATGATACCTCAGAGGAAGCCATGAGGACAGAGGAGCTCATAGGACTCTTTTTGTCATGCTGTGTTTTTCTTCCACCACAAACAGCCAAGCAGTGAGGGCACTGAAGGATGTTAAAGCTGCTCCTGGACAGCATAGGAAAAGTGAAACCATTTTTATTAAGGTTCCCAAGAAGAAATCACCCAAAGTTTGGTCTACAGTTCCCAGAGCTGTTAAATGCTGAGTATCTTCTGCAATGCTCTGCACATCTGCAAGCTCTGAGCCTCCTCAGCTCCCCAGGGTTATAGTGAGAGCCAAGACTACTCCTTAACACAAAGCGCCCTGAAAAGTCAGGCTCCTGGATGTAGTAAGTGCCTCTCGGGCAGTCGTAGGTGTTCCTTCTGTCTGCTCAAGCATGCTCGTGTGTTCAACAAATCATACATAATCATGTCAAATTATTAATATCTTGTGAAATTTCTGGAATGCTTTGGGAATATTTTCCTAAAGTTTTATGCAAACTACTTTGCTTGTTTCTTTGAGAACCTTTATTTACTTATTGAACTACTGATCACTTTCGTGACAAAATTAATCTATTTAATATAATATATAAACTCTATTAGGCTGTGCAGTAGGAGTTGTCATTTTTTTTTTTTTTTTAAATAGAGTGTATTTTTTTGTCCTGGAGGAAAGACCACACAGGCTTCAACCAAGTGAAAACAGCTGTGTACAGTCTCTGGTACTTGCTTTGCAAGATCACATCTGTGTGGTCAGCATGTGCTGCAATACTGTGAGTGGACTATTTATAGATCAGCTGTTTCAGTGTGGTGATCTCTCTGAAAATGTCAGTAGCTGTTCAGTTTGTTCACTTGATTGTTACATTATATTTGGTCAAATTATCAAAAAAAAAAAAGCTTGAAATGCAGATATTTTTTTTTTAATTATTATTATTATTACTCTCTATCTCTCATTCACTATCTCTATCTCTATTCACTAACTTGTTGGCCAGAATATTTTCCAGCTTTCCAGTCCTACTCTGGGAATGATGTGAAGGATATACACTCTGCCTTGCTTGTGAAATTCAGTCTAGCAGAAGGTCTGTATAATGCCTGCTTCCTACTTAATTTCCATTTAGACGGTGTAGGAGTTTTGCGTTGTGCAGGCCCTGTACTCCTGCAGAGGATAATGCTTAGCATGTGTATTCAAGGTGAGTTTCCATTGTAGTTTATCAGATTGCATCAGACTTTCAAACAAATTCAGTTCTGGGACTGAGCATTTCCAGAGCTTTGGCTGCCTTCTTGTATCTAATGAGAATACCTCATGTACTTTATTAGATAACTGCCTTGAGAGATATATAATTTTGCAGGATCTCATTTTTGAATAGGCATTAGATTGCTGAGGTTGTGCAATAAAAAGTTTTAAATGGATAATGGATAGCATGGACTTGTAAAATTGCCCCTGAAAAAGCATTATTTTTTCAAGTCCATTCAATAGAGAGATACTGGATGTAAAGACATCTGGTTTTCTGTCCTCGTTTTAACAAAGATGAGAAAAGACCAAGTGGAAGTGTTGGACCACTACTACAGTTTGCAAATTGATGCAGTCACTGTTGTCTGCTGCAATATGGTTCGAAGGTGAGAACACAGAGGAGCGTCACAAAAGATCAGGGAAGTCACACGCCAAGAATATGCGTAGATGTGCTGAGAAGGAGCTTGAGTGATTCTTCGTTAATTGATAGAGCAGTACAACGTGAGGATGAGATAATGAAGGTATCCTAGCAACAATATTTTCATAACAAGCATGGCCTGTAATATTGCAATGAATGCCAGCCACATTTTATTAATTCAAGAGGGTGAAAGCAGATAATTTTAATTAATAAAACTTAGCAGCAAACTCCTAATGCAGAAATTTGATAAGCCCTCTATTGTGGCACCATTGCTGCAGATTCATGGGAGTTCTTGAAATTTCCTAACACTGAAATTATGTATCCTAGGTGTGTTAAGGTGATTCTTGTGCTCTTGTCATTTTGTAACATAAGCATGCTTTTAGACCAAGATCTCCCTTCCTTGTTACTAATAACAGGGAAAAAATGGACAACACGGAGGGAACATTTCCTGTTCAGGGAAAATCTTTGCTGACCCTGTCACGTCCTGAGCATCCCACAGCTCCACTCTCTGGGAGCAAGGTTCCAGGGCAGAGCATGGGCTGACCTGGAGCGGGCAAGGCAGCGTGGAGCTGGGGATTTCTGCTGCTGTGCCAGCAGCACACACGTGTGTTGCACAGTGGCAGCCAAACTTGTTCCTGGGCCAAGCAGCTGTCATTTAAAGAGCAACAAATGGTTTGCTGTAGAGCAGATGGAATGGGGAATTGACCCTTTAATTTATTTGCGTGTCTGTGCATATAAAGTTGAGATTCCTACAAAAATAAAAAGCAAAAAGAAGAAAAAACCCAAAACAAAAGACAAGAAAGCCTTAAGATACCCAGGTTATTCTGTGTGCACAATACCAGAAAAAATAAACCAAGTGAGTCTTTCAGCTGGCGTAATTCAGGTTAGCTTTACAAAACTTATGTTGCTACAGTGGATTTCTGCCAACTTACACCAGCTGATGATCTGGCTGATTATGTCTGTTAATTTGTTTGTGACGTCTATAATGCCTTCTCAGACATTTTAACTCTGGAGATGATTTGTTGGATTTCACATGCTCTGGGATGATTATGAATTTTTATGTTCTGAGTGAGCCAGGTCAAACCACCGCTGCAGGCTTTCCCCGTCGGTGCGTTCAATCAAGACATTTCCATTTGCAGTTCAGCCAGAGTGTACTGGCATGCAAGTGCCAGCCAAATTTAGAGGAGGCACATCCCTCAGGTCTCTGGAAAAAATCTTCCTGGGATGAAACCCAGCAATGCATCTGGTGTGGGTCACTTAGATCCATTTATCAGCACAGACGGGGGAGACTGGTTTTTGTGGGAGAGCAGGGGTGGAGGGATCCTGGACCAGTGCCAACACCACATCTTTTCCACAGACCCTTATGCGCCCTTATCATCGTTACTTAGTTAAAAACATGACAAAAGTGGCTTTGCTCCGTGGACCAAATCACCAGATGTGACTCTGACTGGCTGTGGACCACAACTTGGGAGCTGCTCTTGCAGACTTATTTATGAACTGGCGGGAAGCTGCAGAATCACTGGCAGGTCAGGTTTTCTCTATTGGATTCTCTCAGAATTTGCATGATCTGTAAATACTTAGCAAAAATAATTTAATTGTGGGAGGTAAAAATGAGCCAGTGTGTTTGAAACTGATTTATGGATGAGGCAGATATGGATGACTGTATGGAGACACCCCATACAGTCCCTCAAGTGTCACATACCCATCCCAGAGCACAGGTAGAAGGACTTAGAACATACATGAGGAATCCTTGTAATGGCCAGAAACATGTGTCTCATTGAGTCTATGCGCAGCTCATGTGCTCCGTAGCATGCTGTTGCCATCATCACAGGCTGTCCAATTTAAGAGTTATGAAGAAGATGGAGATGTGAACATCTATGATCGCTTTTTTGGTGTGCTGTATGAATATTGGAGCCAGCTTTCCCACACTGCTGAAAGAATACTGGTGCAAATGTTATCACAAGTCTATATTTAAATGAGCACTCACATCACTTTTGCTTCTTTTGGTTTCCACAAGTATTTCCTCAACATAAAACATAGTTCACATAGAAATATACAAAAGGGGGGAATTGAACGCAGCCTAACTGTGAGGTTCCACCACATGGAGTGGGTGAGATGGGGTTTCATAAAGACATGAAGCTCCTACAGCGTAAGTCTTAGGTTGTGTAAGAGCAGGTGTGTTAAGAGGAGTCAGCTCTATATGGTATCCTGTGAAACTCAACATGCTAAAATTGGTGCTAGGGATTTCTGGTTAATTAAAGATGCCAAAGCAACACTGACTTAAGTTAAAATAAATATCTTCTGTACAGAGATTACCTATTCTCAATGCAGAACTGCTAAGGACAACAGTTTTCACAGACAAGACTTCCTCAGTTTGCTTCATTTTTTTTTTCATGTCTTCCTGCAAACACACAGAGTTTTGAAGCTCCTGGAGGCTAAATCAATGAAAAACTACTACACTTCACAATTCAGCTTTACATCATTGCACTTTATTCAACAATGTACATTAATCTACTTTAATTTGCTTTCCTGATCTTTTTTTTTATGCTTTGTTATAATGAAAAATGAATTAGCCCATGCATTTTGGAAGTTGAACCATATATTTTGAGAACTCCTTCTTTACTTATATTCCTATACATTTTGGGGTGCAGCTTTTGTTTTAGCCAAAACATATTATGCATTGGAATATTTACCTCATAAACAATTTTGTCCAAGTTTGGGGTTTTTTAAGCTTCTACCACTTCTGTAGGAAAATGTAGAGTCCAGCTATATTTTTTACATGATTTTAGGCTTGATGGATTCCAGCCTGCAGTGCTTGGACCATTGGCCATGGTGATGGCTGAGCCATTAGACATTATGACTGTGGAGAAGGAGTGATTTCCAAGCGCTGGAATAGGGCCAGGTCTAACCCTGGGAAATTAGAGCCATCAGCATAAATTCATGTCTTAGAAAAAATGCTCAAAATTGCACAAGGAAAATCTAAGAAGTGATTTGATACATTATTGTTTTTTAAAGGGGCAACATTCATTTTATTTTAATAAATTCTCTCAAAGTATATTTATTTATTTATTTATTAATAATTTTCTTTAAAACTTTTTTTGTGTGGTGGATTCTTTCAGACTTTTCTTGGGGGGAGAGGGGAAAGAAACACTGGGGAGAATAACTGATTTGTCTTTCTCTTCCTAAAACAGACTGCTGGAGCCCTTGGCCCCAGCTCTGATGCAATTGTTTAAAATTTGTTGTGCTCCAGTGATAGTCAAACACGTACTTTATCATAGAAAGACTACCAATAGGAGAGACCCCTTTTCAAACTGCTGCTCCAATTAAGTAACCCTGCAGTTAGTTTAAATGCCAGAAAGCTTCCAGTCTTAATGGTGGGGATAAAAAAATTGAACCCTCCTTCTCCCTGCAGTGCATGTTATTTTTTAGTTTGTTAAAGAATATGATTTTATGATTTATTTTTATTATGTAAAAATAAACATTTTATTTGGAAATTAATTATAGTGGAAATATGTAACACTTATGCTTTATGCTTACAAGGTTGTGTTTTGTGGCTGTTAAACTGTTTCCTAAACAATTATTAATGCTAGATCAACCGACCAAATGTTTTTTGTGAGGCTGAGCATTCTTATCTCTTAATCGGGAAGAATTCATAAGCCATTTTTATTTTGTTGATTTGCAGAATGGAAAAAGGTTATTTACACTTAAAAATGAGAATGAAATAATGTTGATCTGTTTACAATGCATTTTATCACAAAGTGCTTCTCAGAAAGAGAAAATAAGAAGTTACAGAAAAAGATTGCTCGTATTCTAACGAGTGTCATTTATACCTCCTTATTTTATCCAATCTGTTTTTTAAAGTTCCACACATTTTGGCATTTATTAACATGATTTAAATGGCTAACAGTTCCCAAAGCACTGACTGGATTTCGGGGTGAAATTCTAGTCAATGCCAGTTTTTGCTAAAACTGTAATCAGTGAAGATGCTGCACTTACTGAGAGACACCGACTCCCTGAAAACCAGTCTTAATAGAAAAAGAGAATTGCTAGAAATAAAACGGAAAGCACAGAGATTAAATTATTTGCTCACAGCTATGAAGACATCAGCTGAGTCAAAAAGCAAAAGCTGATCTGCACCCTGCAATTTAGTGCAGTGCCCTATGCAATTTTGCTCTTTACAGCTCCGTTAGAGGGACCCTCAGCACCCAATTAGAGATGGTTGAGAAGCTGACAGGTTAATTCCTGCACAAAGCTGTGAATGAAGTGGTTTTGCTTCAGAAGTCTTCTACAGGTTGCAGGACTAATCCATGCAGCCTCTTTTGAGCAAAGCCACTTATGAACATGAACTTGTTCCTTTGTTGGTCTGCAGCTAAACTGAAGAACTGGAAAAGTACTTCTCTAGGTGGCAGTGGTTTCTCACCTCTTTCTGTCCCCACTTTGAAGACAAACAATGATGTTGACGGAGAGAGAGATAGGTACCCTGTGAGATGGCTGCACACAGAAACAGGCACTCAACTATATCTGTTTCCCAGAGAAACCAGAAACACTGTGATGTGAAATGCAATGATGTCAATAGCAGGGTGTGTAGCATTTTGCCCTTGGATCGCTGCAGTAGAAGGCAGAGGACCTTCTCTTGGCAGGGGCTGTGGGTGCTGGGACCAGCTTCAGCAAGGGCATAGAAATGGACCTGAGCTCCCTGTGCTGCCTGGAGCCATCAGGCTAAGGGCAACTGCCCAGGGGTAACCTACCAGAGCTGCTATTGACCATTTTAATGAGGATAAGGTCCCCGCTTAACTAGCAAACACTATTCACAATAAAATCATCAGAAAAACAGACACAATGCTGGTATATTTTATCTGCTTCCCGAATCTCCCAAGCCTGTTTGGGATAGCTTGTACGCTTATTATTTCTTCTAAAGAGGCACCTGGCTTGTTTGGACACTGGAAGTGTAATAATTATGACATGAAGTCTTGACATCCTCATATTGCTCAGCTGCTGGTGGATATCCCTTTGTAAATTGTCCAAATCGTGAGGCCTTGAAATTAATTTATATCTGGAGCTGTAACTGCAGTGTAGCATGATGCACTTCAGCTGGCAGTTGCAGAAGATGCTGGTGTGCCTCTAAGTAGCATCTGAATATACAGAGAAAGCCCAAGTTGGGTTTGCATCATTTCAGTGTTTGTGAGTTTTGAAAGGACCTCTGCTTTTTTGTGTCACTTTTAATGACAGAAGCTGTATGTCTCAGAGGTATCCTTCTCCCTCTCTCCTTCCATGGTCTTCTTATGTGATCTAGGGCATGTTTCTGGGTGGCTGGGATTACATTTCCTGCACTTCATTCTTTACGGTTGCTCTGTTTTGCAATGTTTTCTGCTGAGGAAAGGGAAAAAAAAAAGACAGAGCAAAACTGGAAATGACTGATCAGATTCCAAACTGGGAAACAATCTGGCAGCCGGTAAATTATTTTTTTTCCTCACACTTTTCTTTAGTCCTTGCTTTAGATATACTATTAACAATAGGGAAGAAAAACCCCAGGTACCAGGTACCAGTATAGGTTGGGGACTGGCCTGTTGGAGAGCAGCGTAGGTGAGAGGGACCTGGGGGTCCTGGTGGACAGCTTGATGACCATGAGCCAGCAATGTGCCCTCATGGCTAACAAAGCCAATGGCATCCTGGGGTCTATTAGAAGGTGTGTGGTTAGTAGATCAAGAGAGGTTCTTCTCCCCCTCTGCTCTGCCCTGGTGAGACTGCACCTGGAATATTGTGTCCAGTTCTGGGCCCCTCAGTTCAAGAAGGACATGGATCTCCTAGAAAGAGTCCAGAGCAGGGCCACCAAGATGATAAAGGGAATGAAACAACTTCCTTATGAAGAAAGGCTGAGGGAGCTGGGCCTCTTGAGCGTGGAGAAGAGAAGACTGAGGGGTGACCTCATTAATGTTTATAAATATGTGAAGGGTGAGAGTCAGGAGGATGGAGCCAGGCTCTTCTCAGTGATGGTCAGTGATAGGACAAGGGGCAATGGGTGCAAGCTGGAGCATAGGAAGTTCCATGTGAATGTAAGGAGGAACTTTTTCACTGTGAGGGTGACAGAGCACTAGAACAGGCTGCCCAGAGAGGTTATGGAGTCTCCTTCTCTGGAGATATTCCAAACCCACCTGGATGCGTTCCTGTGTGATTTAGTCCAGGTGATCCTGCTCTGGCAGGGGGGTGGACTAGATGATCTTTCGAGGACCCTTCCAACTTCTAACGTTCTGTGATTCTGTAATAAAAATAATAATAGGAAAACAACTGTGAAGCTTTGGATTTCATTCAACCTTTCGCAGTGCACATCAGCACTATGCATATCTTTTGACTTCTGACATGGGAATAAACTTTCTAGGATATCATACCTTTGCTATTCTGTATTTAAGTCTACAACATATTATAAAGCCTTTCAAAAGGCAGCAAGACATAAGGTGTGATGGTGTCTTTTTTCCAGCTATTTGTGATATTGCAAAATCCAGTGTGCCATCTGAATGCTTACACTGGGACATTTGAGTAAGTGTAAGCTTTTTTCAGAGTATCAAGGCCACATGTTGTTAGTGCAAAGACTTTTTAATAAAATTTCCAAACAGTTTGGGCACTTAAATGCTGTCAAAAGTAATTCACCTCAAAAAAACTTCTGTTATCCCATCCCAGCTTGTGACTCATAGCAGAATTGTAATAGGTCAAAATGAAAAAAAAAGTTCATTTCTGAAACAATCTCAGAAAAATTCTGAGATTTTTTGATGCTGGAAACGTGTTTAATACTCAAGTTATTGCTTTCTTTCACTGTCCTAGAAGATGCTAAATACAGCAGCACAGAAACTTGCTTTAGCCCAAAATCCCATCAGTGTCTTTCTGCTGTCTGTGGCCTTTGATGTAAACTTTGCCTTAAACTAATTTTCAAGTGCTGCTGCAATGCTGAAGGAGGCATGGGGGAGTTTCCTGCTGAGCCCCAGCAGGTCTTGAGTAAGACTTCAGTGAAGTCCTTGAGACGTCTGCCTCAAAGCTCTGAGTACATTTGCTTATGAATTCATAAATCACAAGAATTTATATTGTCAGTGATATGATTTCTTTATTTGGTTTTATACCTCTCCAAATTTACCTGCCTCTGCAGCATTTGCAACAACACATTTTGAACAATAAAACAAGTAATTTTTTTTTTCCTTTGGAATACGTATTTTTACACTGCAACCCAGAGACTTCTTTGTCTGTCACTGTAAGAGTGACACAGTGTCCTTGCAGCTTTTTTTCTTTGGTGACATGAAACATGAACAGGAAAAATAGGAGGAGAGAAGCAAAGAACAGGGCACGTTCCAGGTGCAATGGTGTGTACCCTTAGAAGAAAAAAGATCAGTACCAGCCTCACAGTTGGCAAAATTATGCATACCAATTATCAGGCATAAAACTGAGTTCCAACAATGCATTAAAATCTCTGCCAGTTTAAAGATGGAAACTTGTTACTTTCAAAAAGTCAAAGAAAGACACAATTGTGTAGCACAATTTGCCAAGTGTTCCACTGCTGTACAGTGGTTTTGGTTTGTTTTGCAGAAATTGTGATTGGTACAGGTTTTGAAGAGTACCTTATGAAGTAAGCTGCCTCCTCATTTGCTCATGGAGACATTTATCAGGCACCAAAATCAAGATCATAATCACAGGTTCTTGCTTTACACAAAATATAAACACTTCTATAGGAATCATGTTATGAATCACAATTAAGAATCTGGAATATTTGTTTTTGGCTCAGTGGCTTAACTTAAATGAAGGTTGGAACTTGTGGCATCCTGTTATTTTTTGGCAAGAGACTCCCATCCTCCAAATCATCATAATCCTGAGCAAGTCCTAGCTATTCCCACTGTTTTGCTCCAGAAGATAGGAACTTTATCTTTTAAGATAATTTGTCTTGGAGATAACTCAGACAACTGCCTTTCTCTTTAAGACAGCTATAACTGTCTACGAAACAGAAAAAACCAAAACAAAACAAAAAACCCAAACCAAACCTAACCAAAACACACTAACTCTTGGAACTTGAAAAATGCTATAGAAATGCCAAGTATAAAAATAAAAGCAGATGTTCAATGCAAAGGTAGAGAGAGATTATAAACAATAGGAGGAAACGAACCCAGGTAGGAGATTGTTTCAGTGGAACTCTATTATTATACATTAATACACTACTTAGTAAATCCCATTGTTATCCCATGCTCAGAGTGCCTACAGTGGGACTCATGTAGCTTTGCCATTCAATTCAGCAGTTTGCTGCGTTCCAAGAAATGTGAACACAAGCCATGCTGGACTACCATCACAGGACAGAGGCAGGATGCAGTGGTTTATATTCTGCTTTCTGACTTGGAGAAACTCTGAAAGCGGCAATACACCTACCTAGCTAAAAACCAACTTGAGATTCTCTGTATCATGCCGCAACCACTGCCAAGGAAAGTCTGTGCATAAATTTAATTGTGTTTGTGTGCTCAAGCTAAACCCTCCTCTAGATCCTGCACCAAGTTGAATTTATGTCTTGCAATTTCAGGGAGAACACTCCTACCTGGGATACTTTAACTAAATCTATGTAGAACTGAGCTGTGACTGGAAATGATGGAGCAAAAAGAAGTCTTAATACAAAGGCCAATCAGGGAAGTTTGTTCCTGGAGCTGTATTGAAGGCAAGATGGAAAAAGCTCTCATTTGCACCTGTCTCTTTTTTTCCCAAGGTTCTCAGCATTTTTCTCTTGATTGTATTCTAAAACAAGAAAGAAAACTTGATGATCAACTAAAAGAAGTGATAATAGACTTTTCATACAATCATAGAATGGTCTGGGTCTGAACAGACCCCAAGGATCAAAGAGTTCCAACCCCCTGCCACAGGCAGGGCCACCAACCTCCAGGCCTGAATCTACACAAGGTTGCCCGGAGCCCCATCCAACCTGGTCTTGAACACCTCCAGGGACAGGGCATCCACCACCTCTCTGGGCAGCCTGTTCCAGCACTTAACCACCCTCTCTGTAAAGAACTTCCCCCTAATATCTAATCTAAACCTCCCCTCCTTTAGCTTCAATCCATTCCCCTTTGTCCTGACATGGTCTACCCTTTTAAAATGTTGATTCCCCTCCTGTTTATATACTACGTTCAAGTACTGGAAGGCTGCAATGAGGTCCTCCCTCACCCTTCTCTTCTCCAGGCTGAACCAGTCCTGCTCCCTCCCACTTGCATTATAATAATGTGAAGCATAATGCCAATACCAAGGACCATTTTTACATCTGTACAACCTTTATTTTTAGAGTTTCTTGGGAAGAAATGAAAAAATGCTAATTTCCATTTTACAAGTACTTTAAAGTGTACTTTAAAAGTATTTCCTTTTGAATACCTTTTTCCCTTTAATTTTCAATAACATTGTGTAAAAGTTATCATCTTGTCCATCTGTTCAGAATATACATATTTTTGTTGATAATAATAATTCCATTGCATAATATATTTACCATTATTCAATCAGCTGGACACTCACAACAGAGCTGGCATAAATCACTCTGTACTTATGACTGTTTCCTGTGAAATCACCAAATACTTACAGTCCAGAGTTATGACACTCTTGAAGGATTTACAGCGATCACAAGACTGTAGAGAACCAAAAGGAGTCAAGGATGACAGAGCTGCCTGGGTGATGAAGCATAAACAAATTCCCCCATACTGTAGACTTATTAATCAAAAGCAGCACTTCCTAAGTCAGACGTTTTAAAACGTGAGAAAAAAATGCTCCAAATAATTTCTTTCTTCTCTCATGTTGCCCAGCACAAATAGCATTGCTTAGTAAAAATAAAGATATATTGAATGCTGTTTTCTGTACTCTACTTGAATTCTAAGTTGTGTTCAAAACAATGTGAAAAAAATCGTGTGTAAAGGTTGTCATATGGCAAATACTGTCAGTCGTGATCTTCTAATAGAATAAATATATTTAAACAACATGGATGCTAAATGTATGCTATGTTCTAAATGTCCTTAAATAATACATGTATTCTACCTAAATAATATATGTACTCACATATTAAATTCTTCCCAATGGCAACAAAAAGAAAAAGAAAATATAAACCTTATTTTTGTTTTAGTTACTTTTATTATAAAATGTTAGAGTACTAAAGTCGTATAATAAGGTCTATAGCAGCTAATGAAATTGAACATCTTATTATAACGATCATTTCAAAAACCTCCGCAACAGACATCAATTCATCTTGTCTTAATCCAGTATCTTTCCCTGTCTGGTGCATTTGCTTTTCATTTACTGTCAAAAAGGTAAATAGCACGACCTGGGAAATTTTGATCTTAAAGTAAAACTAAAAAGGAAAGTTATTATAATGGAATTATTAATGTCATTCAGCAAGGTTTCAATGAAAATAAATCTGTCAGAAATTGAATTGATAAATCCACAAATTGGATTGATAGGAAAGTATGTTGAAATAACCAGCACCTATTAAAAAATCTGGCTTAGTCTCCCATAATATTTTGGTATAATACTGTGCATGCAATACATACAGCAAGTATTATACAGATTAAGCCTAGCTACCAGAAGATTGTAAAATGCAATTGTAAATTGCAAGGATTGTCTGACAGGAAGGAGGCTTCTAGTTGGTCCCTCTGGGTTCTGTTCTCCGTCTGCATACACTACCCTTGGTGGTGGTAGGAAAAAAACCCAATATAAAATCATTGCTGGTAACATTAGCAAGTGATTAAAAAGTAAAAGGTAAATAGAAAATAATGACAGCGACAGATAAGGCGTGCAGGGTTGACTTACTTGGGAAAATGAGCTCATTGTAACACAGCTGAATTTCAGGTCATGCTTCTAGGAACAAAGGAATCCAATCTTAAAATCAGATTTCTGCCTGGAAACCTGGGACTCTCTTTGGACTAGGAAAGATGGAGGGGCTATTAGTATAAACAGCCTGCACTACATGAACTACCAGCATGATATAAAGCTGTTTTGGGATATATGAACTGCAGAGATGATGTTACCATATTGATGGCCATACTGTGATTAATGCTGGATATGTCATTCCAGTACTGTTGACTCTACTTGAAAAAGCATGATGGAATATTTTTAAAGATTTGGAGTTCAAAACTAGCCTGGCAGCTGGAAGTGTTCCATACTGCAGTGATTCTTAGGGATCCAGAACTTCTTAACATAGACAATGCAATTATAAGGAATGACTTGATATTTTAAACTAAGAATGAGACATACCAGTGAATATAAAAAATAGGGCAATTATTGCAATTCACTGGAGACTGGCTAAGTAAGAATACAGCTTTTAGGTAAGAACATACCTTGTACAATCCAAGGTTGGGTTTTGTCATCACATTTCCCTTTACATGCATGTTTTTAAACCAGCTTTAAAAATTCTATTGATCAATGTAACTAAAAAAAAGGGGAGGAATGACGCAAGTCTTCACTAGTAGGATTGTTTGACTCCTGCTAGGAAACCTCTGACTGTGGAATCACTAGCTATTCCCTGGAGCAAGGAGCTCAGGAGCAGAGCTGTGCTGATGCCATGCTCTGCTCTTTCTCCTAGTCCCTGGTCCTGTAGAATTAAGACTTGACTCCCTGGTTTTGCTTTCACCTCATTGGCGACTATACCAGATTGCTGGTTTCTGTGTCTGCCTTCAAAAGGACAGCAATTCAAATACATCCCTGTCTTAATGCCCTATAAATTTATTAATTATAAAATAAATGCATTTGGTACCTAATAAAAACCATAATCTATATTTGGTGTCTTTGTTGTTTGGTCTGGTTTTTGTTAAGCTTTTTAAAAATATTCAGTGAGATTGATAAAGCTTAATTAATTTTCACACCACATGGAATGTATACTTTGAAGACCCAGATATAGTAAAGGCTTAGGATGACAGTGACAGGAAAGAAAACTTTCTGACTGGTAAATTGGATGACTATACATGAAGTCATGGAAATAAAAACAAGAAACATATGTATGCATGTGCTTAAGTCCCTAAGGTGTTTTCACAACAGGACCTTTCTATAAAAGCCTTTTCAATATGTTTCTTCATGATTCTTTCTTCGAATGCCATCTGACCTTAATAAAACTGCCCTGGCTGCTTTACAGGGCATAACATACCATTCCTAGAGGTCTCTTACAAACACCAGTATTTTTATAGTGTTCTCTGATAATCTCTCAGAGCTGAGCCCAGTTCCTGATAAATTGGTGTTATTCTCCCAGGTTGATTGTGAGTAGTTATTAAAAATGTAACATGGTGTAAAACATGACCAGGAGTTTATGTGTGGAAAATTTTAGACAAAGTTTGAAAGTTTATCTTTGAGTAGAGAAAAATGACTCGTCTTTCATGCAGGCTTGCTTGGTTGTTTTGATTTTTTTATTGGAGCCACTAATGGTACGGAGGAGAAAATCTTGTGCGTATTCTAAATACTCTGCTTTTAAAAGGCACTGATTCTAGGTAAATATTTGCAATAATCATGATTATAGATTTGGTGTCTTCAATTAAAAGAGTGTTTTGCACTATTTTCTTGTTTTCATGGAATTTTTTATTCCTGTGTTGTGTGATGTTTCTTTCAGAAGGTGTTATGGTTTACACAATAAGATGCTGTATAAAATAACGTGGTATTGTATTGTTCTATATTTTCCCAATAAATTGCCCTAAATATTATATCCAAATTCCACTTCAAAATAGATCAATTCAATAGTGTTCACCTTTAGCTTAATATAGATGCTCAAGTCAAAATTAGTAGTGTAAGTGTCCATGCGTTGCTTGTGTTCACAGAACAAAGAGACTGTATTTATGACTTTATTATTTATATGCAGTTCAGTATTTTTCTCTCCCACGTTTGGTGAGGGTTTCACTCGGTAGTGAAGATGAGAGGGGAGTTGTGCACAAAATGTAATCCCAAATTCCCAGTTTCTTCTGCACAGCCTTTACTTTTATTCTTACAGAGGGATCTGAGGCAAGGCTTGCACAGGTAGCTAGAAATCTTTCTGCAAAATGATGCAGATCCTACTAGTCAGCAAGAGTCAGCAACCTCTGACTTGCTTATATTCATGCAAAACTCTGTTCACACACTTCACAGATCGTCTCCTTTCTCTAAAGGTCTTTTTGCTGCCAGTTCATGTGGAAAAGGTTTACTAATTCTACAGCTCACAAGCTAAGGCCACTTCATTTGGCTTTGTTGTTGTCTCTTCCTGTTACAAGTGTGTATCTAACATTCTTCTCAGCCTCAGCTCTCCTGCAATATTACTTTTTCCCTCCCACTAAATATCTCCTTGGAGTGTTTTCTCATAGGTATAATATCTTCCATTATTCCAGCTTTAATCTTATTTACTTGCTCCTCTTCCTAACCACTTGATGTCATTTTAAATATCTTTTTCCTCGCTAGCATTAGCAGTTCCTCCCACCTTCGTAGAAGCTTTGATTTTCATTTATTTGCTACATCGTGAAAGATAACATCTAATATGCCTAGATTGAGTACTTACCCCTGCAGTACCCCAGATGAAACCCCTCTCTCTCCTGAACTGATACATGGCCATTTATCATTCCCCTTTGTAATTCTCCTGGAAAGGTTAGATCTAATGGGTTTCTAAGCAAACACATAAAATCTTAACTTCCCTATCAGAAGTGAAGTGGTGGGAGACAGAGTTAGGACTGTCTTTCATCAACATAATATTTATAGCCAAGCAAATGAACACTTCAGCTCTGCAAATCCTAAATTTGTTGCCAGACAGTATCTGGAGATTGTTTTGCATGTTTTGATTAAATGCAGATTCCTTAAACTTTTTTTTTCTTTAACAAAACCAGAGTCCTGTTTTAGTTCTTGTTCTTTGTTTTCTCTGGTAAGGTCTGTGATGAATGAGATGTCCAATTAATGAACCACATCACTGAGTGTAAAAAGTCTCTTTGTTCATGAATATAGCAGTTCACTTAAATTAACTTTTTACAACAGTTCTGAGGCAAAATCTAAACCTCTGCTCAAACCAAATACCTGGGGAAACATGAAAAAAATAATAATTCCCAAGCTTTAAACCAATTTTACTTTTTTATATATATGATTTTTTTTTAATGTTTCCAATCTGCCAAAAGCTGATCAAAGAAAAAAGGGAATCTACTTGAATAAATAAGACCTATCATTTAATATGTCCAGATTCATCTATGCTGATGACTGTTTCCATGCTACTTGGAAAGAATATGCTTGATTCCCAGCTGTGTGAAAAGGGAGAAGCCAGCCATTTGCGGTATCAGTGCAGTTATATTATGAAAATTTCAACTGAAAATTAATTACCAGTACAATTAGTGTTTTTGAAGAAGTTGCAGTCCCAGTTTTACCACTCTCCAAAATATTTTTCAAGTGGTTTCTGTGAAAGAAAAAAAAAAACCTTCATCAGGAAAAGGAGCAGGACTGAAACGACTTCATTTTTGTTTTCAAGCTGAAAACAGAGTTGCGGTCACCCCTTGGTGCTTTGGGTGGCCCATGGGAAGGTGCTTTGTGCTACGTTGAAGTGACACTTGGCCTATGCAGGGGAGCTGCCAACAGATCTTTGAATAGGACCACAGATATCAGTGTTAAAAAGCAGAAATCATTTCAGAATTCAGTAGTACCCATCACTGTGACTGTGTAATTTCTAGTGCCCCATTCATACAACTTTTGCAATCAAAAGCTGGGTTTCAATGAAGACCTTTTCCCCGCCACACTGGAGCTCTGTGAGCTCCATTGATGTTTCGCGGTGTTGCAGTGTTTAGTCTAAAGCAAGTTACCACCAGTTTTGATTGTGTCTTGCTACCAAAAAGGTCTTATGGTAAAGAAAAAATACGCATTTTAATTTTTCTTGCAGTGCCCTCGGCATCAGATTAATGCTGGAGAAGAAACTGGCTCAAGCTGCCTGTAGGAGTCCTTCTGCCCATGTTAGTTCTGTTCTGCTGTGAAGGGCCTTGTTTGGTTGTGCCTGAACTGGACTTCCCCACCCCACATTCTGCAAGGCTTGTTCTGAGTGTGCTCCTGACAAAAAGAGGCACCTGGGCCCCAGCCAGCTCCCACCAGCCTTGTGGTGGGAGGCACATGATGGGTGCCTCCATCAGCCCCTGGGTAGGTGAGCCAAGGTCATGTCTGAAGCAGTGCTGATGCTCAGGGGAGTTTCTCTTTTGTGTGGCAGCAGAATATAGAACAAAATGCATAACATACCTCCAGAGTAAGACTAAAATCCGGTGTGACACCTGAATTTGAAAGGGTTTAATGATCAATTTGGATACTCAGAGGACAAAATCTGAATCTTATCCCTGATTGATGATTTCATCTTCCCAAGTACATCCACATACTTAATACTTATTACAAATAATAAGTATTAATTATACTACCTTATGATCATTCCTTAATAATTGCTTAAGATCCTTGCATTTTTAACACTAATTAGGGCAGGGACTGTATCACAGTTGTCCCTCTTGTAGAAGAGTGCTGTAATCAGAGTGACAAAGAGGCATTTTCATTCTCTCTTCTTTTTCAGGAAAAAGTGTTTTCTGAACTGATCGCCCCTGGAAAGATCCTGGAGGAGCACACACCTTCTTGGCTGAGTACAGCCCCTCAAAAAGAGGCATGGCCTGAAGCTGGGTTTCTGACATTCTCTTCCATCTTTTATTCTTTCCAGACCAGACTAAATCCTTTCTACTAGCTAACAAGGAGTCAGGTGTCATCATACTGAGTGACAGTGCCCAAATAATTTGATCAATCTTGGTTATTTTCCACTTTAAACCTTAAGAACATTCTGAAACCCTTTAAAAAGGTTTATGAACTCGCACCTCTCCTGTGTTGCATTGTGGTTTTTTGCAGTTGCAATAGCAGGAGATGAGCCACTGCAAAAGAATCGCTCCCACTTGCCTGTTAAGTCTAAGAAAAAGCTGAGAGGCACTATGCAAAACAACAACAACTGAGTATGTGCGTGGTTGCATTATCTCAAACAGCACCCTTCTCTTAGGAAGGTCGAGTTTAATAAAAGTATACAAGCTTAAAGTGGGACATGGCTGGACTGAAGAATAAATATTTATACTGTGGATATTTGCCTTGCTATCCACTGGTGCTATTCCACACACCGTGTTGCAGGAAAACAGATGGGCTCGAAGGAGAAGTAGATGGAAAACAAAGACACTCCAGAGGCAACTGTTGCAAGTGCTTCTACACAGTGCTGTCACCAGAAGCAACAGTACGAACCATATTCTTAGCTCATCCAAGCCATGCTCAGTTTCCAGGTGGTTGGTTGGTTGTGTCTTCCTTCATAAGACACTATTTAATCCATTTTCCCAGGTTGTGAGCAACAGAACAATATTTAAATATGAATCTTGCTAGAAAACTACTGACCATAGTTTTATAGTGCATGTAGGTAGACATGGAGAGTGATATAAAGCATTCTTGACAAATAATATAATACTTCACTAATAGGCTCTATACCAAGTTGAGGAAAGCTTTTAGTAACCTGAGAATCCTGTTACCTAGTACTGCTTGAAATATGATGGCAACTGCTCTAAAAGTTGCTTTATTCTGCTTCCCATAAGACATTTCCTGCTTATAGGAGTCACGGATAGGGTGAAATATCAAAATATTCCTAAGAAATTTCATCAAATATCAAAAGCTATATATTTCCCTAGAGAGGGTATTTCCTCTATCAAAGGATATGAGAAACTGTCCAGAATCAGTGTTGCCGGAGTAGACCCGTCTGCTTCCTCCTCTCTCCCACCCCTCCTCCTTCCACCTCCCTCTGAGGCTGCAGTTTTCAGCAGTGATTTCTGTATCCAAGTGCAAGAGTTGGGGTCGATAACAGCAGGCCATCTTAACCCAACTAGGCCTGTCTTCTTTCCCATCAGCATGTTCTCACCACCACCTTTAAAACCTTGCTTCTCATTCGTTTACTCTCCCCTTTTCTTAAATTCCTTTCTCTGAGGGTGAAGCTGGGGTAGTCTAACAGCTCATTGCTGCCAAGAGGAAGGTCCTTCTTTTTGCCTGCTCCTCTCTTGGCCAGGCAATCCCTCTTCTCTCTTCGGGACAGCTCTGGTGATCATCACTGAGCTGGCTGAACTTGGGAAGTGGGAAGGAAAATTGTTAATTTTTCAGCCTCCACAGTTATCCTTCCAGTGAACTGAATTGGCCCAACACAGCCTTGACTTTCAGAGATGGTGCAAGGAGAATGACAGGAGGGAAGGAGAGGGAAAGCAGGAAATTACCATTCAACACTGGTGTGCTACTAGCTCAATTTTGGAGGTGAGGTGTAACTTTACCCTAAAATTCATCATTAACATGAGTGAAATTAAAAAATAGTTAACATAAAACCTAACATAAGAGAGCCACCTGCTGCTTTGTAGTCCATGCACTGAGCTAGTCTTCATAATAAAAAACCTAGACTTTTGTACATAATGTCTCGTGATCTCTAAGAGGTTTTTTGAAAGGAAGACACACATGTGTTGTGCCTTCCATAGGCTTCTGAAAAATACATGTTGATCCATTCTATTTGATATGAGTATCAATATTGCCACTTAGTTTGCCTTAGATGCTTGAGGATTTGGCCACAGGGAAGAAGGTCTGAACTTTCAGTGCTTGCCTATTAATGATATTAAACCATTAGAGAAAAATAATAAGAATAAAAATACAGGCTTTTAGGCAGTAAAATCCTAATTATTTCATTCATTGTTGAAAAAAAACCTGTTTCCCTTCCCCTACTCCATGCCTTATGGAGCAGTTTAAGTTGGTGTGGCTCCATGTACCATCACATCAAAAATTATGTGACTGAGAGATTAATTTCCCCCAGTAGAGGTGTGCAGCTAGATTAGTTTCTCCTGTCTAGAGAAATCAGAAGGCTAAGCTGTGCTGCAGAGGTGCTGTTTTGTGTTACAAGTCACACGGTCATTAATTCCTGAGGAAAAAAGGTAGCCGTGGCCAATCAGTCTCCTACACAGAGTATGTGAGAGACGTCACTTATGAGAAATGCTACTGAGAACACCTTTTAACTGTTACATGTCTTATATCACCATTTTTACACAGCACACTACCTACCTTCAAATTGAAAAATGTATATACCTGCTTTTTTTCTTCTTTTTAGTAATAATAATGCTATTCTCAGGGCTGAAAAGCTATTCAAGCTAAAATAGAAGGTTCTTTCTTCTAGATGCTTTACTTGAAGGTGCAATTCAAGATATTCCCTTACAAAACCACCCAAGATCTCTGCACAGATCAGCCTAGGTTTTTACTTCTGGTAATTCCTAATTTACACATTTGGATCCTCCAGCTCTCACGTTGTTCAGAGAGATGCCATGTTTCCTACCATAGACTTGTTCAACATTAATGGCTGTTGGGATGAGAACCGACGAGGTGAGGGGCACTACTTCTGAGACGAAGTATTTAACATAGCTAATGGGGACTATCACTGCCCTCCACCTCCATGGAGCTGACTTCAACTTAATTAGACAATTAAAAGCAAGTTTTCATTGTATGCCCAAGAGAAATAGAAAAAAATGTAAGGAAAAATATGGGAAGTGTCATTATTGTTGTTGCTGCTATTATTGTTATTATTATTATTTCTATTGCTAATATGTTCCAAACCCATATAGACACTAGTCATGAACAACCAGAAATTTGTTGGTCATAATAGCACTGTCTTCTCATTCTGAATATCATTCAGCCACTCAGCTCCCAAGAGACCCAAACCCAAATAATATCTTAACTGATGAGCTGCAAAAAACACTGCAGATTTGTGTCTTGGAGAACTGCTGACTGGGAGAAACCGCTATTCTGCTCCTCAGCTAAAACTGAACAGTGTGTGGCAGAAAGCAAGATACCAAGCTTCTGGCTCCTGAGAGGTCCCACAGCCATGAGTGCTCCACACTGCAAATTAGAGCAGCCTTAGAGTGGGTGCTGTTTGCACTGTCTTCTCCTGATAGACCTTCAGCCTCCTGGATTTATATCCTGAAACCACAGCTCCTATTGAGATTCTAGGCAAAGGAGAAAGAAAATCATCAAGTAGCCCACTAAACTCAATTTAGGACAGGCTAACTTCAACAGAGAGCATTAAGGGGCTTTGTCCCACAGCAGAACCTAGGACCAGCAAATGTCATTTCTCCCGTGAATAAATAACATGTCACTCTCATAAACCAAGGTCCTCAACTGAAAGACCTCAGGCAAAAGCTCTGGGATGCTGTATAAAAACTGAAACAGGGCTGTCACTTGGTGGTGACATGTCACAGAAGATAATTTATCTTTTTCTCTGTCTTTCCCTTCTCTGAACTTTTCCCATTTCATTACAGCAAAAGTAACTGCAGAAAGTATGGTTTGAGTGCTAGACAGTGTCAGTCATGCCTGAAATACTGTTAAAAGCAATGTGGGAAACCAGAGGAGTTCCTCCCTGGGGTCTGAGTTGCTCATCCCCTCCGAGTGCCCTTCCCTGGGGCTGTGTGCAGCCCAGAGCTGTGCATCACAAGCCTGGTTTGCTAAACCCACTTGAGGGACTCTTGAGGAGAAGGCATTTAGCCTTCCTCCCAAGGTGGATGGTCCCTATGAGGGGAAATGGGGACAGAGCAGCTGGAGCTCAGGGCTGTGTTTCACAGCGCAGCCTGGGCACAGCTTTGGGGAAGGAGGAACCATTTCCATAGCAGCCCCTGAAGAGGTTTTGAGGGGATGCTAATAACATGAAGGCAAATGTTCAGATGCAGTTGCACAGCTATCTCAGATGGAAGTTGAATAACATTAGCTTTCTGAAGACTCCCCAAACCATAGGACAACAATAAATCCACAGCCGGACACCACAGATAATTTTTTTCAGTTGTGTTCTCTTTAGCTCTGTTTTACTATATCCTTCTCAGATCTGGCCTAGCAGGGCTTTGGAATTATGAAGTATTTTTTGTCGCTTTATTCTTGTGTTGCTTTGATACAGATATTTTCCTAAGCTGTAAAAATAGCCTGTGATTCAAAGTAGTAGATAGAGGCAGATACCCTAATCTAGATGGGACTGAGTATTATTTTTCTGTACCTCATTTCATCCCTGGAGACCAAATATGTCTATAAAACATTAGAAAACTGTGAAAGCAATGTGAACTCCTAGGGGTGATAATGCTATATAAACTAAACGGGATGAAAGAGATCCTGGTAAGTCTACAGGCTTGGCTGTATCAGTTACAATGGTAAAGATATAATTGCTTACAGTTCTAACCTCAAACATGAAAAAGACCTGCCATTTGGTCATTCCACATTAAATAAACTAGAGATAATGCTTTGATTTTCTTTTCCTTTGAGGGTACCTATTTAAATCTGGTAACACCTTGCCTGTAATGATGAACGGAGAGGGTGTGAGTCTGCTTTCAGATTGGTGAGCAAGGTCAGATCATAATCCTGGCACTAATGAAGTTGCACAAAACCTTAGTGCTCCTTGCTTCAGAGAGAAAAACCTCACAGTTCTACCTGGCACCAGCTCACAGCTCTTGAAGTCTGCTTTGTTTCACTTGAAGTTATCTCATATAGCTTCCTCTGCCCCTCCCCAGATGATCCTCTGCTATGCATAGCCCAGATCTGCTCTTAACAAATTTTGTTAATAGAATCGTGTGAGCTGATAGTATAATTTATTTTTTATGATGCTTACATGGACAGATTCCCTAACATACTCTTAATTGAGACATCAAAGCCTTCTGCCAGCATAGTTCGCTTTATCCAAGGGATGGGTAAGGCATACTTGTCAATAAGCATTGCATCTGCACCGGAAAGATCTCTAAGGAAGAAGCTTCACCAGCAAATCTTTTTATTTCCTAAGAGTGGTTCCTAAGCCAGGTTTGCATTTAGATGGCTCTGTCAGGATAGCAATTCCAGCAAGCCCCGTTGACAGCCCAATAGATACATTACAAATCTGCAAAAGTGAACTTTCTACTTGCTAAAATTCTTTTAACTGCAAACGACTGTCCATAAACTGAATCAAGGCATAGGACCTGCAGTTCAGAGTATGGGCAGCCATCCACCGAGGTAGTTTTGAAAAATTTACTTGTAAGTACTTGCTTCAAATAAAATTTTCCAAGGTAGCTTTTCTACTGGATGCCTAAGAGTGAAGATGTCATATCTGCAAACAATTATTTTCATACTGCCCAATTTATTGTTGTTTTTAATTACTTTATTGTCTCTGTCCAATCTCCATAAATTGCTAGCTCAGGATAAATTCACAGAATGGTTCAGTTGGGAGGGACCTCAAAGATCATCTAGTTCCAACACCCCTGCCATGGGAAGGGACACCATCCCCTAGACCAGGTTGCCCAAAGCACCATCCAACCTGGCCTCGAACACTGCCAGAGAGGGGGAAAATATCAAATAATGTTGGGGGGTTGTTGTATTTTTATTTTTAGTTTGAGAACCGAGTTGCATATTTAGGGACAGAACTTTGGTTTAGACCAAGTTAAAGAAAGCCTTAGGCATTTCACCAAAAAATAATAATTTTTAAAAATCTCAGTAAAACCTACTACTAATAAAAGAATGTTGCCACACATCAAGGATGGCAAACTGAAAAATCTAGTTATTCCAAAATACTAGTCATACCCACAAAGTTGTTGTTTTTTTAGGTTTCAATTTATGTTACTTCTTTATCACAGTCTTTTTTTCAGAATGACATTTAAATTCACATATAACTTCAGTCCCATTTTTGGTGAATATATTACTTATCAATAACTCTGTTTAGTTTGTGGTTAGTGTGGTTAGCCTGTTCTTGCTTTTTCATCTGGTTTTCAACACAGAAACAAAATGAAAATAACAAAACCAGAAATACTGCTAGAGGTTTTTGGGTTGGTTTTTGGACATGCCTTTATTAATGAAGATATTTTTTATGGTAATATGTATCTAATTAACAAAAGATAACAAAAACAATGGCATTTTTAGTCTTTTGACCTTATAAAGCTTTGTGCTGAAATCTTTTGTTGTTGATTTTTCTTATAGCAAAGCAGCCACAAACCTTGAGTTGCCATTTTACTCCTCCAGATAAGAGAGCTGTGTTGTTATTTGGTCTAGGTATTAACTTTAATAACAATTAATTTCTCTATTTGACATGGCAGCAGTATGATTTACTTTAGCCATGTGCCTAGCACTAAGCTGTCAGATACATTCTTACCAGTTCATGCAAGCAGAATATTCCAAGTGCATCCCAAAGGTAGATAGCGGTGAACATTTTAAATAGCCTGTGTTATATTATTTAACAATCATTGGCATAAGAGATTTGGCACAGGGTTCAACTATATTGCATTTAGCCATTGGAAAGGTTGCCTGTCACTGCAAAGTAACATTTGAGTATTGATTGTGCATTGATTTCAGTGGCACTGACTTCAGTCCCATTGATTTCAGTGGGATTTGGGCATTTCTGAAAATCCCACTTGACAACTTCCTACAATGTTAAATGCCAAATTGCCTTAGAAATCCCTGCCTCTTGGACACTAGTATCACATTTTTAAACCGCAGTGGTAAGTTCCTGTGTGATTTAGGCAGTTTTGAATGTTCAGACCATCTGACAGCTCATTTAGGGGAAGTATCGTCTGCTTTCTTAGACCTTGAACCTATGCAGAGTAGGACAATACTTGGGCCATCTACCACCATCAGAAATTGTCTGGTATAGATCTTATTCTCTGGTCTATTTTCTTATCTATATACATAGTCTAAAAATCAGGCTTGGAAAACAGTTATTATCACAGTACAAGTATCCACAAGTCAGTAGAGATGAATAAACTCTGTCTACATGTACATAAGCCATAGGGAGTGCAAAGTGATAGGGATTATTTTAAACCTCTTCAAACTATCTCGCAATTGGTGAAGAATGAAAGCACACATTTAATTTGGCTTAGTTAATATGTAGTGATTTGCAAACTCAGAGTAACCTGAGGATGCATCAACTATTAAGCTGCACTGTCTCATATATATTTGGATTGCAAATATTTTGAGGTGGTTTGCTTTGGTCTAGAGTTTGACCCACTAACGGTTTATGGGTACTTGGGAAAGTTCAGAGCCATTTGTGAGTTCCAACTTCTAATATAACCTTGAATATGAGAATGTTTGAATCTTGTGTCTGTACTCATCTTTCATTGTTCGCAGATTTCCTTTTTAAGCTACATTATATGTTTGTTTGATTATTTATTTATTTATGTCTGTTGCATCAAGCCAGCAGTCTGAAGAAGAATGGAAAAGAGCTGTGATAACTGGTTACTTTCTGTTTTCTGTTCTTGGTATGATAATTAAAGTCAGAACAATAAAATTTGCGTGCGGTTGGTTTTGGATGTTAGACATTTCTGTGTACTGTCGTGCAACGAGGATACTTTTATTGGTTTTTACAACTTTTGTGTACAAGTTGCAGCACAATGTTGACAGATGAGCCAGTGGTAGATCTAGACTGCAATAAGAAGGATGAGAAAACTCCAGTACTCCAGCTGGATTGGATTCCACCTGTTTTAAAATTTTCGTATTCGATCAAATACCACAGAAGAAGGTACATCATATACACACGGCTTATTCCTGAGGTATGTCAAAAAGAAATTTCTGTTAATCTTTTCATGCTTGAGAAGTGAACTCCAAGGGTCCAATATATACAGCTTTTCCCAGCAGGAAAGGAAAAGAGAGAAGGAAAAAGAGTGAGCCTACAAGCTGGTAAAAATTTTTTTTTAAAAAGGGCAGGGGGGGCAGGAAGAGGCAGGAAAGGAGTTCATGTTTCTGTGTCCCTTTTGGGAATGCACGGTAACATGCATTCCACCTATGTCCTGGTGGCTTTTCATGACCACAGCAGCCAATTGCTTGGAAAAAAACAACCAAAAAAAAAAATCAGATAAAGAAATTAGCACATCTATTTATTTTTTTCCTCTCCTTTTGCTGCCACTCAAGCCAACTTTCCTTTCCACTTGCCTGGAAGCAGCTGCGCTTCCACTTTTTAATTGGAGAAGCAGTGCTGCTTCATATGAGTAGCATTGGCTTTTGGCAGCTTGAGATGTGTTAAATTCAATCAAAATACCCATGAGCAGCAGAGAAATCAGACATTTTTTTTCTTCCCACTCATTACTTGTGAAACCTGAATCTTTTCCCAGGTAGCAAGCCCTTCAATTTTTAATTCACTTTTTAATATTTTTTTTGCATTTAACCAGGTTAAGTTGAAGAAAGGTAGTATTTTATATATAATATGAATTTGTGTAGATGAATACGATTATTTTGAGAAAACTGCTTATTTCCCACCTATCATTTCCCAGGCTGGTATGTCATTGTTATGAAATGTCATGTCTCTTTGCAGACTGCCTGAAACTGATTGACATAACTGGAGAGGATGCCTTGGAACTATTTCATGGGAGTTGAGGGCATTTGGAAAAAACCTCACTTGTCTAAAAAAATCACAGTTTGAAAGGGGGGGGAATTAAATGTCTCAGCATAAAAAAATCATGGTTTTGAGGAAAGTAAGGGTTTTTTTAAAAAGAACTGTTTCATTTCCAATTCAAGATGATATTTCAAATTAGGGGAGGAAGCAGAATGCCCTTATTTCTCATTTTGACACTGTTTTCATGAATAAAATAGTGGATAAGTCTAGTCATTGGCTAAATTGGAAAATATTTAAACTGCCTGGAGAAAACAGGTTGCATGATTTTGTCAAGGCCTTGTGCATGCTTTTATGAGCAACATCTCTATACATCAATCTAAATATTCTACTCTGCGCTCATTTAAGTTAACAAGTCTTATCTCTAACTAATGTTGAATAATGGAAAAGGGACTGGCAGAATGAAGCGAAATCTGTGTCATGGATTTTGATGTTAAAAGAAAAAGTTGAAAAAGCAAAGTTAAATCCATGAAACCTGTCTTGTTCATCTGATGTCAGAAGAATGAGAGGAATGGATCATGGAAGAGATGAAGTTGGAAGAGACATAGCTTATTAATGATTTTTTTAAGTGTTGTCAGCTGCAACATCCTGCAATCAGCTTGGATAGGTCTTCCATAATCTATATAATATATGTACCATTCTCCCTGTGGAATGAGTTGACATCCAGAATGGCTTAATTCTCAGAAAAATAATCAGCAACAATAGTGAGGAGAGCTGGTGACATGAATGGAAGGGGACACGTGCACCAGCAAGCGCAGTGAGAAGGCAAGGTAACAGACACTTGGGCAAAGAAGATGCTGCAAGATACCCTGGCACAAAGAGAAAGGGAAACACAGACTGTGGTCAATACTGGGGGTCTTGGCATCACACAAGGCATCTTCAAGCCTTCGGTAGCTTTGAAGCTGTGTGTCCTAGGGAGAGGGTGTAGAGTGATGAGTCTTGCAGCCCCAGTATACTAGAATGTTACTTAACAAAATCAGCATTACTCTCTTCTCCAGACTAGGACATTCAGCCATGCATCAGAAAAGTACTCTTAGTGTTGTTCAGATCCTCTACATAAATACACACTTAAATAATTTATTGAAATATATATTATGTAGCTGTTATACAGGAACACTTTGGTATGTCATTGAATATGTATAAGGCAAACATTTTCCCTTAAATGATTGCCTGTGGATCTGTTTGGGTTTGTTGTACCAATTTAGGACATGTTCTCCTGGAGAAAAAAAAGTAAGCTACAAAAAACTAACAAACAAAAATCTTTTATGGAAATAGATAGGAAAAGAAAAGTGATTTCCTGGTACAATATAAAATTTGTACATTTTTCTTTTTTAATTTGCAATGCTATAATTAATTAGGTGAACAGAACAAACCCCATGCAATTTTCATGTGTATATATTTAAAGCGTCTCAAAGCAGAATGCAAGGATAAGGTAGAAGAGAATATCCCACAACATTACAGCTGGGACAGCCTGTAATGATGGATCTACTATCCATCAGTACTGTGCCTCTGACTTTAAACCTCATGGCCCACTTGCCTAGGAAGATACTGATAGCGCTGGTGCAAAACACTGAGTTAGCGCACAGCGGACTTTTCCTTCTTCGGTCATGATGTAGAACGTGGTGGTGCAGCCCTCCCTTCCCCAGGCCACCTTGCAATCCCAACATTGTGTTCTTTTCTTGATTACAAGTGCAGTGAGTTGCGATGGCCTAGCACTTTCTTGTCTTGGTTAAAAGTGCAGTGAGTTGGGACGATCTGGTACTGTCTTGTTTTCATTACAGCTGTAACAAGTTGGGAAGACCAGCTGGTCCCTAACTGTACCTGGAACTCCTGCTGCCTGATATCTTAGCCTGATCTTGGAAGATACCAGAATTACCTGACAAGAATTACGGCCCAAATTAAAAAAAACTCCACTGACTAAAATCAATCATCTCACAATGCTATCAATAACGATCCTACATGAGATGCTTTGAGATCTTCAGGATAGCTGTGGGCTGTGATCCAACATGTCTCCCTGAGCAGGGATGTCTCTCAGGATAAATTTCATGAGGATTCAAAGACTGTTTATTGATATATGCCAATAAAGGATATGGGTTCAAAGATCATCTTCTGACAAATGCTGATAAAGGAGAAAACTGAGTAATTCATCACAATTCACGATGAGAAGAAAATCTTAATCATAGGTGTCTGCATCTGTGCTTATATGTGTTTGTGTCTCTGTGTGTGTTTATGTCTATGTCATTTGACTTATAAAACTCTGGTTTAAGTCTTCTGTGAACCTTGACATTTTTGAATCTCAGTAACTAAGTTGCAAAATTTTGATTGTAACAAATTTTGTTGAATGTTGTTTTTTAATTGGCTGATAATTGAGTGTCATTAAATATGATACAGTTTAGTCTTGTGACTTAACATAATAGTGTTAATAAATCTTAAGTTGCTGCTACTTCAAAATGGGGTAAAATTAATTTGTGACAAATCGGTGTAGTCAACAGGAGCCTAAATCACTGCTTGTGACAGCATGCCAAGGCTGTAAAGGAGGTGAGAACTTGATCCACATACTTTTCAAATTGATAAAGGGATCTTTTGGGGTTGTTTACATCAGTGATTCTGCTCTAGAGGACAATGATTGATTTAGATTTCTTTCCTAGACTAACAGATCCCGGTTCCCTCTAGAATCAATGGAAGTAGTAAGACTGCCATTATAAGTATTTAACTTAAATGTTCTGTCTACATCTCTTTGAATGTTTAAGGGGTCATAGGCTAACTGGTCTGGCAGACCTTGAATTAATTGGTCTGACTCATTCAATGCTTACTTGAATTTCAATTTAAGTATCCACTATTCATTCATCTTAAATGTCACAGATGTCACAGGAGGTAATCTCTCTACATATATGTTTAGTCCCCTTAAGCATATGCTTTAAAGGGAAGAACATTCACCTACAAGACAAGACAGCTGGAGAGAGGTGCTTGGACGTATTTGTTCTTGCCTGTAGTTGTGTCTTCAGTGAAATCTGTAAAACTCACTTTTGCTTCAGTGGGAATAGAGGCTGCCAAGCCAGAATACTTGTCTGAAAACTGTTCTGTATGTCTGCCTTCAAGTGTCTCAGTTGAATTATAAAACAAAAACACCCTGATGCCCAACAGAAATTAGCATAAATTGAGCACAGTGACTCTGTGAGACAGGATCTGGCATTTCTGAATATATCTTTGATCAGGACAGCATATGCTAAAGGGAAATGGATTGAGGATGGTGATGAACTGATAAAGTTGATGAACACTTTTGCACTGATCTTCCCTACCCATGTTGGAAATTGCTGGAAGAGGGAACTTTCTAAGCTAAAGCCAGCACACTCAACTCTGGAGACCTGATGGAAATGAAGAAGTGGCTGCAACTAGCATCATAGTAATTTCTCAGACCCAGAAATTCATAGGTAATCAGTGTATGTTACTCAACTCCCCCAGTATCTAAAGTCCTACTGAAGCACGGGATGGTGAGTTAGAACATGGTTGTGTACTCGGTCAGGTATCTGGATGGTCCATAACTGGCCTCACATAGAGGACTTAGCTACTGTCAGTGCTGCACAAACAAGATAGGACCTGATGAAAATGTGAGACCACAGAGAACAGTATAAAGTGTCTAGAAAATAGGAGAGGCCTCTAGAAATATCAGTCCACCACTTGCCTACAGAAATAGAAAATAAGTAGGTGTGAAATGTTTGATGGCTGTTCTGCAACTGGCACCTCCAGCATTTTCCATCAGGTGAAAAACCTGACTGTAAGACATTTCTCAGGTGCCCAATAAAACCTTTAAGAATCTTGTTTTGGAAGAATCTAAGCAGGGGTGAATTTGATTTTTTCCAGATGCTTGTCCAGCTCTTTTCCCTTTTCTTTTGATATATGCATATGCAGTTCATTTTCTCACTTTAATCTCAGAGGTTAGTTTCTTACTCAGAAACAGTCCACAGGAGCAAAAGTTCTCTTAGGGTAGTGATGATCATGAAGTAGGCTTAATTCAAGAGTGTTGTTTCCTCAGACTGAGATTATTAATTTACATTTTTATAGTGTGTATAGGGTGTTAGCAAAATGCCTTAAATACTGGACTCTAGACCAGAGGCATGAGTTAACACGTTACTCCAGATCTGTGATGAGGGTTGCTCCCAATCAATGGAGCAATATGCAATATTTGATTGCATCATTCAGGCTGAGGAACAGCAGATTATCAGATGTTAATGCCTATCTGTCACTCTTCTGTGCTTTTGGTTAGAGAAGTTAGCATGCTTCTACTACGCTAGTGGACAAATTGCACTCATACCAGCTAAGTACTGTATTAAACTTGGAAAACTGTCACTTTTTTTCTGCAGGTATTTTGCTTTCAAATAAATAATTTTGTACTTTAGTTATAAATGAGAAAGAAAAAAAAAAAAGAAGAGAAAAATATTTTAAAATGGAGCTTGGACATGCCAGGGAGAGAACATTCAGTAAAACGTTAAGATCAGCAGACAGCCAACTCTTCAGAGTGCTTTCTATGCTCTATGTCAGAGATGTTTGAACAACTAAACAGTGTGTGCATAAGGACTCTGAAAGTCCCCACATAGGGAAACTAGTGAATTTAGTGTGGGATGGATCATTGCCTGGTACAGCACGGAGGAGTTTTCTAACCTCTTTTCCTTTGTGTGAGAGGTCATATGGCAACGGCATCTAAAGCAGCCAGGTAAGGATCTGTCCATACCCTTCCTAACTAGGACTGCACATGCATGCATTACTTTGTGTGACTGTGATGACAGAAAATTACACTTCAGCTCTGCATGCAGCCTAGTTATTCTAAGAATGATGCCATAGGCAAAACGAGGGCAGCCCAGGGGGAAGAAAGAAATTAGTTCTAAAATTCCATAAACCCTTTTATCTCCTATCTTAAAATGAACTGTTACCTCCCTACAAGAGATAAACCTCCTTTTTTCTCTTTATGTGAATCCATCCATCCAGGAGAGAAAAGAACTCATTCCCTCAGAGTTTATTCCAAATAGATAGAGATTGGAGAAAAAAAATCCTTCATTTTTCTTCGCAATAAGCACTTGACTACAAATCTATACACTAAGGAGACAAATACATCTCTTCATTGACATCTGGTAAATATAATAGTCATAATCATAAACAAGGGTGTCAGTAACTGCTGGTGGAATGTCTTCAGGAAGAAATAAGGATCTACAGTCAGCAAATACAGGTTTGACATGAAACAAAGAGACAAGGGAAGACTTAGGAAGAAGAAGCAATTCTTCAGCTAGTGCTACTGCTATGAAGCAACTAGAGATGCTTGCTCTGTATGAGTGGCCACCAAATCCTACCTCAGGAGCACAGTTATGCCTGATGGGACAGTTGAAGATTTGATATAGCCTTAAACAGCAGCAGATAAAATGTAATTAAAAAAAAAAGATAAAAGTGTGATGTGATTATACCAGAACACTGTGGTGTAATCATATTACATATACCAAAAGTAGTGCTGACTGGATTCATGTCTGGAAGCTGATGGTAGGACTGCAAGGCTACTAGATGGATTCCCCTAGGAAATCACAACAGTTCATCTTACCTCCTCTGCTGGCAAGAAACCCTGGAGGCATGGGTCAAGGCAGACCTATGATGTCTTTGGAGCAGGTGAGACTGCAGGCAGAAGCGCCCATTTCATGAGGAAGTCCAGGACTTCCAGAGAGAGGACGCAGGGTAATCTGCTGGAAGACTGGCACATGGTGAGTGGGAAACAGAGCAGGACACATTTGTAGCCATATTTCTATCCATGTAGGCCTACCTGGATACTGTCAAAAATCTGTCTTAACATTTCAGCCTCTATATAGGAGCCAGCAGCTTCTAATGTGGTTTGAAAGTTTTCCTAGTTTCCTGAGTGTCCTAAATAAACTGTACCCTAGTCTCAACAGAAGACATTTGGAAAGCCCCCACAACGATCTGATGCAAGCACTTCAAATGAAATACAGGCTTATGTTCTGTCCACTTCCAAACTACTGGGAAATAATTTCACAGCTTCCTCTCGAGGTGTTTTTCCATGTCAGAATTTTCTGCACCACTCATTACCACCATGCCTGATTTTAATCTACAGCTTCTCACTGAGAGATGGAGGCATAGATAAGTGGCTTGCTCAAGGTTGTTCAAGAAGTTCAAAGCGGCACTGAACCAAACTCAAGTCTTAGGACGTTTATGTATCACTCATTAGGTTTCCCTCCCTTTACCTCTAGGAATGGAGACAGACCACAAATCCCATACTTCTTAGAGCAAATTACCTGCTTTGTTATCCTGTCTTTCAACCTTTGCCATAAATTCCACTTCATTAACATTGGCTAAAACACCTTAGTGAGCTGCACTGCCTGGGCTATAAAATGTGTCTGGTGAATAGGCAGGAGAACCTCTTTATCCACAAACATGCTAAAGAGCAGGAGACTCTGGCTGTTCTGACATGAATCATCAGTGAATACTAACAAACTAAGTTTGGTTTTTTTTTTTTTTTTAGCTGCTCATCAGTGTATTGAAACGACAATGGCTCTCACCACACACCATGGAAAAGGATTTTGCACTCTCTGCTAGTGGATGATGATTTCAGATGGTCATCCTGTGCAATGCTCCGGGTTAAATCCCATCTTTTCTCTCTGAAGCATACCTTGGAGTGAATAACCAGCCAGGAGCTGCAGATCATTACTGGTATGTGTGACAAAGGAAACACCTGAGCAGGGAAGCAGAGTAGCACTGCAGAGTTCACAGGCAGGTGTTGCTGTCTAGGGGACAGGTTTTGTTCTGGAGAGCACCTGGAAAGCCTCAGACCACCCACGTTTTTAGCAAGGCTTGGCTATGCACCTTCTGTGCAGTGCTCTGGTAACCTGAGGGTCAGGTGCAGCAACTGAGGACAGGTGCTGAACTTTCATAAAGAATGCAAGAAAATGGAGGAATCTTTCTCCTGTTTTGAAAGAGCATGTGACAGTTGAATCCTGAAGTATCTGAGCTGGAGCTGAAGATGCTCATCTGGAGAACAAAGTTTGTCCTGCCTTGATATCCCAAAAGCAGCAAGTCACTACAACCAGGTTCAAGTGGATTGCTCTGTTATTTGTGGGCCAGTTCAACAGAACTGGGGACAAATAAGTTCTACTGGATTTACACCAACTTCAGAGACTGCAGCAGGCCAAAATAACAAACACGCCAGTCAGTAAAGGATTGGGTTGGATTTTTAAAAAGAATACTTGCAGCTTTCCATAGTGAAATGCTGAAATGCTGGGAAATGAACATTCACCAGCTCCACACAGCTGTTATTTACAAAAGTAGATAAACACCTTCCTTCACTGGGAGGTTGTATTTGTAGCTTTATTTATCAAGGCTTTTACAAGAAAAGGTAGTTTGTGGCTGGCATCATCAGAGAGATCTGAAAGAACAGGCAGGGGAGCAGAGATTTAAGAGGCAGTGGGCAACTGGCACAGCTTGAGAAACAGTTCACGGCTTTTGCTTGTCCTGAGAGGTGAGCCAGGCAGTGCCCTGGCAGGCTGCACTTTGCCTTTGCACCTGGGTTCAGATGTCTTGCACTGTTACTGTTGCAGGAAAGCCTCAGCTTCTTGGAAAACCTTGTATAAAATGGATATAACAACATGCAGAGTTACAGGTTCAGAGGAGTGGGTTTAGTTCAAAGCACCTTTAAGCAAATGGGAAAGTGTAAGAAGCATTTTACCATCTTATTTTAAAATTTTATTTTACTTGCTTGAATTTTTGGGGTCGAAGACCATCCAAAATCTAATGCCTCAAAACCAATGTCCTTCCAAAACAGTGCAGTTTTGTGGAAGCCAGAACAGGTCTCTGTTTTTCATTTCAATCTTCTCTGTACGCTGCAATAACAATACATCTGCATTTCTATTCCTTCTCAAGTGAGGCATGAGAAAGGAGGTGAGTAAAGGCATTATCAAGGACAGTAGGCAATGGAAGATTGTCCTAGGTATACGTTTAGCTAAATTAAGGAAAAGGAATGTGAGATAAACAAGCATCTGAGAAGAGAGCTACTGAATTTCCCCACCAGTAGCATCTCTTGAAAGTTACCACTGGCAGCACTCAGATCTCTTTGATCTAAGTAAAGACAAGGCAGAGTACACAGCTTCTTTATGTTCCTAAGTAGTTTTCCCCTTGGAGACAACTGTGATCTACTGTTCATAAAGATATTTGAATGTGAAAAGCAGGAATTGGGTGATTTAACCTTTATTCTACAGGGCCTCGAATACCTTGTGTTCAAAAGCTTAAATTGCACTTGAATGTTGCTGAACCACAGTTCCACTTAGCAAAGTCAGAAAAGGGACATCAAGAGAGACCTGAAGGAGAAAATAGGCTGGGATGGAACAAGTACCATGAGAAAAGTGATAAATAAACTGTGACAAGACACCTGAGAGGGAAAGCACTGGATCCTAATATAGCAAGAAATAACACAATGGGAATAGTATCTTCAAGTCCTATATGGAGAAGACTAGCTGTTATTTCAAAAGCATGAAGCTCAGCATTATCTTTCAAAAAAAAAGGTAAAAAGCACAGTATGACAAATCATTGTCACTTTTAAAGAATAAGTCATTGACATTCATTTCCTCTACAGAACAAACATCCAACAGAGTCCTGTGAGCATCTACAAGCTAGCAGAGCAATAAATAACAGTGGAAGAGAGCAAAACGTGCCAGATAACCCACTAGAGAAGTAAATTATGTTAATAGGCCTTCTGGATAAAGTTAAGAAGTAGGTGTCATGCATCTTTACTCTAGCAAGGTTTTTGAGACTGTCTCACATGATATTCAACAAAAATTAGTGAAAGACACATTGCCAGAATGTAACTGCTTAAGAAACTGTACAGAAGAAGTAGTTTTCACTGGTTCACCGTCTGACCAGAAGGATGGATTTTTCAAGATCTTTCTCGGTGTGGTGCTATTAAGTAGTTTAATTAAAATCCCGATGGTAGAATATTAAACCTGCACATGATACCAAGCAAGGAGGGACTGCACAGGCTTTGGACGATGAGAAAGTATGGGATAGATGAGTGGACAGTGAGGTGGGTTGAGAACTGGCTGTTGGGCCAAGCTCAAGAGGGTGGTGATCAGTGGAACAGACTCTGTCTGCAGACCTGTGAGTAGTGGTGCTCCCCAGGGGTTGGTGTTGGGTCCGGTCTTGTTTAACATCTTCAACAACAACCTCGATGAGGGAGTGTCCACCCTCAGCAAGTACACTGATTATACAAAGCTGGGAGGAGTGGCTGACATGCAGGAACACTGCGCTGCCATTCAGCGAGACCTGGACAGGCTGGAGAGCTGGGCAGGGAGAAACCAAATGAGGTTTGATAAAAGCAAGTGTAGAGTCTTGCACCTGGGAAGGAATAACCGGCTGAATCAGTACAGGCTGGGGCATGACCTGTTGGAGAGGAGCTCTGCAGAGAAGGACCTGAGGGTCGTGGTGGACGACAGTTTGGCCATGAGCCAGCAGTGTGCCCTGGTGGCTAAGAGGGCCAATGGGATCCTGGGGTGCATCAAAATGAGCGTGGCAAACAGGTCAAAGGAGGTGACCCTTCCCCTCTACTCTGCCCTGGTCAGGCCCCACCTGGAGTATTGTGTCCAGTTCTGGGCTCCCTGGTATAAAAAAGACAGGGATGTCCTGGAGAGAGTCCAGAGGAGGGCTATGAAGATAATTAGAGGACTGGAGCATCTCCCCTACAAGGAAAGGCCGAATGAACTGGGGCTGTTCAACCTTGAGAAAAGATGACTGAGAGGGGATCTTATTAATGTTTATAAATATCTCAAGTGTGGGACACAGGGGGAAATAGTCAGCCTCTTTTCTATGGTCTGTGGAGACAGGACGAGGGGTAATGGCTTCAAGTTGGAGCACAGGAAGCACCAATATGAGGAAGAACTTTTTCACAGTGAGGGTGACAGAGCACTGGGACAGGCTGCCCAGGGGGGTTGTGGAGTCTCCTTTTCTGGAGATATTCAAGGCCCTTCTGGATGTCTACCTGTGCAATATGTCCTAGGGAGCCTGCTTTGGCAGGGGGTTTGGACCCGATGATCTCTCAAGGTCCCTTCCAACCCCTACAATTCTGTGATTCTGTAATTCAGAATGATCTTGGCAAACTGGGGAAATGGTCTAAAGACAACTAGGTGGATGGCAAAGGAAGCCATTCTTCAGCAAAGGAGCTGGGGTCCAGAGCAAACACAAAATGAACATGATTCAGGAAGGTCAAGCTGTTGCCAAAAACTCAAACATCGTACTGAGTTGTATAAACAATGTTGGCATATGTAGCAAACATGAAATAGTCCTTCTGCTTTCTCACCACAGCTGGAGCACTGGGTCCAGTTTGGGGCACTGCAAGTCAGTTGGAAGGAGTCCAAAGAGAGGAGTAAGAGCAATCGAGGTTGTGGAAAACATGGCCTCTTTGGAAAGACTGAAGGCAGTGACATTGTTTAGTCTAGAGAGAGGCAAACCGAACGGATGTATGATAAGTCTTCAAATGTTTAAAAGGTAGCTGCAAAAATGAAAGTAATAAACTGTTGTGAATGTCCAAAAGAGGTAGTGGGCTTAACTTTCAGGATAAGAGATTAAGGGGCAAGCACTAGGAAATGTTTTCTGTGATAGTGACAGAACTGATTGTCTAGGAAGCCTATACAAACTCCACTGTATGAGGGTTGATAAACAGGTTGGACAAACATATGTCAAGAATAATTTAGGAACATCTGATCCTGACTTGGTGGAGGGGATGGCCTAAATGATCCCTTGAGATGCCTTCCAGGCCTGTTTCTGCAACATTATAATCAATGAGTAGAAGCAAGCTATGTGTTTAAATGAATTAGTGCAGGTAATGCAGAAAAGGATCTGGGAACTGAAAGAAAGAATTTAGAAAATTCCAAGCCACATGTGTATGACCTTCCCTTCCTTACAATAAGATATTGTCATAGGGGTAGGGGCAGATCTCAGACCCAATTAACATTTCAAAGTACAATTTGGGGATGTAGCCCCTGTATTGGACTGTACCACCTAACTTCCCTGCAAAGTTAGGAGGTCTCAGGTCCTCCAATGGGATACTGATTAACAACTGGGTTTTTTTCTTTCTTTTTTTCTTCTTTTTGGTTTTGTGTGTGTGTGTTTGTTCATTTGTTTGTTTGTTGGGGTTTTTTTTAACCTTGGCAGTGAAATAGTTGTGTTTAATCAAACGTGCTTCTAGAAAAGTAAGGACTGATATGAGTGACATTATAGGATATAGATCTTCAAAATTTGATTCCAAAGCAAGTGTTGTTTAAAAATATTGAGTCTAAACACTTTTGAATCACTTTCCCCTTCATTTTATTCAATAGTTTATTTTTTAAAAGGACAATAACATACATGTGACTGTTCTTAACTAAGATAATTTGTGATAGTCACTGTATCAAAAAATCCTCCTGACATGTGACCATCGTTCTGTATCTCTAACCTGTCCTTCTGGTTCTTGCTTTCCTTGATGTGTTCTGAAAGCTCTTAATATGCTCCACAATGTGTATGGTGGTCTTTATCTAACCGATAGAAATGGGCTTTTGTGAAAATTATGCAAGGCCTTTCAGAATTTTTAAAAGTCTACTGGATAACATTGACCCAAAGTCATTTGATCATTAGAAAAGTCCCGGTTCCATAAATTCCCGGAAATTTGTAGAAATGTAATATAAGTAAGACCTGAAAATTCAGATCTTTGCGAATAATTGCATGCTATAGATCTCAATGTATGGCTCATATTGGGATCTTGTGAAATACATCTACCAGCAACAGACAGTTACCTTAAAAGATATCTGCATCCAGGTAGATGGTTTATAGACTGTCAGGCCACACTTGCTGGTTTAGATTTGAGGAATTACTTTGGAAGAACAAGGCGGGTTCTATTTTTGACATTTCAGCAATGAGACCACTTGTACATTATGACCCAATTTGATTTACTGTAAGAAAATAAGAGTGCTGTAATTTGTAAAAGACATTTATTACATGAGTCAAAAAAAGAAAAAAAGGGGAGGGAAGGGGGAGAGAAAGCAGCTTAACGTCTCTGTCCATCCCCATCTGGTTTTATTTTAATCTCACTCTAGTCACATATGAAATTTTGCTTAGCTGTCTTCATTTTCTTAGTCAATCTTGATTAATGGCCTTCAAAGTAAAAATAATTGGCCTGAATCGGGCTTGTTTTATAACTCTTGTTCACAAAGAATGTGAAAGGCTGGAAAATGAGCCTAAACAGAAGGAATGCATTACGTTAGCCTTTGAGAAAGAGCAGTCCTCCAGTTGTGTTTCACTGTGTATTTTTATAACAGGCGCCTCCTTGACTGTCCATGATATTGCAGATATGCAGTGCCAAAAGCTTTTGTATACTTCATCAGGCTGACCATGTCACCTCGCAATCTCCCGGCAGCCGCGTGTGTGCAGGCAGCGGGAGGCAGAGCTGGCCCCCACCAACAAGAGCACGCAGCTGGCACTGGCTGTGCAGGACAGGCCAGGCACTTGGAGAAGCTGAAGGGATGCTTTTGTGCAAGGGTTTTCTAATTGCTCTGCTCTTGCTCTTAAACTTCAGGAGAATTGCCATGCAATTTAGGGAGCACAGAAGAGCAGTCACACGTTGATTTTAGCTGGGGTGAATGTGAATTGCCTTTATTCCCTTCCAGTGAATGCAGTTCTGGCAGAGCAATCCACCAAACTGATTATAAATCTCATATTTTTAAAAATCTTTTGTGCTATAAAAGATTACATCGATTTACCAACTTCAATTTATTTTTAAACAAACAGGTTATATGTTCATTTTTAAGAAAAAACAATCCAAAACAAATTTTTCTTTGTCATCTCAGGAAAGGACCTCATACAGGAGGTTCGTTTCTGTTGGAACAAGCTTTGTTTTGAACTTGTTTTCTTGCTGTCAGAAAGTTAGGGACATTCAGTCTGGTCCTTCCCTCATGCAATGCACAAACCAGATTTTTGTGCTTGCATGCTTATGGCAAGGGTTGGTGTTATGACCTGCTTACCAAAAAGGAAGTCAGCTTTCTGTTCCACATCTTAGGGGTCAAAACTGTTACTTAAACCTTACCAAAGAGAAAGAAAAGTTCTTCATTTGAAGTATTTATGTTAATTTGGTAATGTTTGAGCAACTCATGAGAGTCCTGTGAACTTATTATACCATATACTTATTTCCTTATGCAATTTTGAAAAAGGAACAGTTTATGCTTTTCCTGATGCTTTTCATGTAACAGCCTCAACATATGAACTAAACTTCCATTAAGCTTCCTAAGATTTCTCTGGAGTATGCTTGTGATATAGTTATGATACTTTTGCCAGATATGGCTGAATCCAAGCTTGGTCTGGAGATGAACACTTTTCCCAGAGTAGCTGAGACCAGCTGCTGAGTCCTGTATCTTCTCTTCTCCCAGCAAGGCAAGTCAGGGTTACACAGATGGTATTTTCATGTCAGTGCAGATCAGTCTGAGCGTTAACCTCATGGCATGGACCAAAATCAATCTTCAAGGCTGCCTGTATTTGGTGGGAGAGGAATGCATATTTTCTTCTTTTCAGAAAGTGGCACACAAAATACAGATATCAAGAGACCCCTTTCCCTACACTCCAACTATTTCTGTGCTGTTCTTTTAAACAGTTAATGGTATATTTAAGCCAGATATCTGACCTTCCATGAAGCCCCATCATGACACTCTTATTTGATGCCTCACCACCTTTTGGAATGTCAGTTTTACAGCAGCTCCTGTTAAATCCAGAGCAGGTAGCCAAGGCTGATGTAAGGTCCACCAAGAGCAGAAAAAAACATGCCATGTTCCTTCCACCTGTTGAAATGTGTCTGATTCTTCAGCTGTAAAGTCTTCTCAGTCCCTAAAATCTTTTCTTCAAGACACTTCTTAACCTACCAGATGAATGAAGATAGGAGGGAGACCTTGGCCACACATACTTGAGAAAATGTCACCAGCGGGAGAAACAACAGTTCCAACTCCATGATGTTTAAAGTTCTGACACTATGGCAGTTTTCTCTTGTTCCATGGACATGTTTTTCAAGGATTATTCATTTCCACCACTCAAAGCATTGGTGTGCACCTTGTTCAGCTTTGGCTAGTGCTACATTATCACAGAATCACAGAATCACAAGGTTGGAAAAGACCTTTAAGATCATCAAGTCCAACCATTACCGTCCTGTGCTAAAGTACCATATCCCTAAGTACCTCATCTATCCTTTTTTTGAACACATCCAGGGAAGGTGACTCAACCACCTCCCAGGCACAGCCTGTTCCAGGCCCCAACAACTATTTCAGTAAAAAATTTTTTTCTAATATCTAATCTGAACCTGCCCTGGTGCAGCTTCTTGCCATTGACCTATCACCTGTCACCTGGCTGAAGAGACCATCGCCCACCTCTCTACAACCTCCCTTCAGGTAGTAGTAGGCAGTGATAAGATCTCAAATCAGACTCCTCTTCTCCAGGCTAAACAGCTCCAGCTCCCTCAGCTGCTCCTCATAGGATTTGCCCTCCAGCCCCTTCAACAGCCTCATTGCCCTTTTCTGGACGCACTCGAGGACTTCAATGTCCTTCTTATGGTGAGGAGCCCAGAACTGGACACAGCACT
>VZTU01020659.1:13556-48430 GCA_013400835.1 Zapornia atra | reverse complement strand
TCAACACTTCCTCCCAGCTTAGTGTCATCTGCAAACTTACTAAGGGAGCATTCAATCCCTTCACTGAGGTAATTGATAAAGGTGTTGAACAAAACTGGACCCAGAACTGAGCCCTGGGGGGCACCATTCGTGACTGGCCTCCAGCTGGATTTTGTTCCATTTACCACCACCCTTTGGGCCCGGCCATCCAGTTTTTAACCCAGTTGAGGATCCACCTGTCTAGGCCAGTGGCAGCCAGTTTCTCAATCAGAATGCTGTGAGAAACGGTGTCAAAGTCTGTACTGAAGTCCAGGTAGACTACATCCACAGCCTTCCTCTCTTCCATTAAGCAGGTCACCTTGTCATAGAAGGTGATCAGGTTAGTTTGACAGGATCTACCTTTTGTAAACCCATGTTGACTAGGCCTGATCCCCTGGCAATCACGCATGTGCTGCAAGATAGCGTTTAAGGTGACCCTCTCCATGGTCTTCCCTGGGACTGAGGTCAGACTGACAGGCCTGTAGTTCCCCGGATCCTCCTTCCGGCCCTTCTTATATATGGTGTATTATGGCATTATACCATTAGACAACTACAGGATGCATGTATTTACATCAACCTTCTTATAGCAGCTGCATTTTACTCATGGGTGACATGAGAAGCTGCTGACCTAAGACAGGCACTGTCGATCTTACAGGACAGTCTGTGTAGCCAATCCATTACCTGCATTCCATTTAGTTTTCCTGAGGTCCATACCATAGTACCTCCATACCATAGCACCATACAATAGTATCATACCATATCATAGTACCTCCTCTTTGTCTTGGGGAGACTTAGCCACACTGTTGTGTTTGTGGATGACAGTGTGTTTGATGACTTTGCTGGTGCCCAAGAGTTACCTTATAGATTTTATGGGCACAGGAAATGGACCGAGCTCAAACAGCACAACCTTGTGTGAGGTGCACAATACTGGCTTTGCTGACCCAGACTCTTAATGATAAATGCCAGCGGATATCTGCCAGCTGCATGCCCTACCTGCCTATATCAAGGCAATGAGAATAACATATATTTATTTTGTCAGTGGTGAACAGATCAGAGAGGAAAAAGTAGACAGTGCTGATCTAGTTTGACTCCTGCTTACATCCATGTGCTTAAGTTACCCTTTCTTTTTTGTGATTCACTCCAGCCACCAGTTTTATCCATAATTTTTTTAAAAATAAGCTCTTTGGGATACCATTTCCATAAGCTTCATTTAAAAATTGCTGAATCCCTTAGAATAAAGGTAAGTTTTTCATCTTGCCTGGAAAGAAGGGATTTTTTTTTTTTTTTTAGAACTAGTTTCTTTACTTTGTGGAAATAAACTATTTTTGGTTTTGTTTGCTTCCAGTTGACTTGAAATGAAATTTTTCTTTTAGATTACTTGTTTCCATTTGATCAGCAGCTCTCCCAGTTACTTATTTGTGTAGTTCAATCTGTGCCTACGTGAAACTATCTGAGTTTCCTGTTACAGTGCTCTTATGTGGTGATAGACATTGACTGAAAATGTCATTGCATTATCTTATAAATCAGTGGCTCATTATGTCCTATACTGAGCGCAGACAGTATGGTAGAACTAGGAAAGGTACCCTAGACAGGGGTAGCAGATGTCCATAGGTACAGCATGGCTTTCATGTCCAAAGAGACTGAACTGCCTAAGACCTTTCAACTTAAAAGAAAAAACATTCAGTGGATATGAGAGCGACACATAAAGTCATGGGTGCTTCAAAGAATGTAAATAGGATATGAATGTTCACTCTTTCTCACAACAGAATGAGGGGAATCCAGTGGTGCTATTAAGGAAAGGAAATATTTCTTCTATACCAGCCACAATCTGATTTTATAACAAGCTATGCTGCAGACGCCAAAGTTTGAAGAGGATCAGTAAGAAATTAGACTTTCCTCTGGTTTCATCAGTTGGAAATAAAATTTAAACAAACGTCAAAAGGAGACAGGCAGTTCATCCCTGCTCCAGATGCTGCTGCTTCCCCACAACTGGTTTGGCTTCATGGGCAGGAGCTGGCTGGGGGCTGTTGGTCTGGCTGGGTGGCAAAGACATGTACTGGTCTTGTCTGGCTGGGGACAGTGCTGTCTTCAGACACTGGGCAGCCCAACATCCAGCAGCCTGCTTTTAAGATGTCAGAGAGGCAAAGCAGTGATTTGATGACGCATGTGTGGCTGCATGCTGTGCAGAAATGCTTTACACACATGTGCAGTCAGTACATGTGCCTCCTAAGTTTTAAAGTAATGAGGCAATAGGAAAGCCAGAGAAAAGCAGTGTGTTTGCACGATGCTTGTCTGAAGATGCAAAATAAATACCTCATTATTTATGTGGGAAAGGAGGAATTGCCATGCACAATCTCTGCAAGAGAAAAGGGAAGGCTATCCCACTTTTTAATTTTATTTCTTTGTATGAGAGCTTCCCAGAAAAGGCTATCTGAAGGGAGCTGGTGCACAATGAGGAATGCTGAGACTCATATGCATATTTTCATATATTTTCACAATTCAAATGTGGTACATTAACCTGTGATAGAAATGGGCAGCAGAACAGTGAGAATGTAGCCATTGTGTATCTTATAGTTTATACATTCATTTAGTTTCTTTTCTTCTTTTTTTTTTTTTTTTCATCCTAATTGGCATATCTTCCTTTCTGGAAATTGATTTTTCAGTTCAAAGCAGCATTCAAAGGAAAACGAAAGAAGAAACTGAAGACATTTTGAACCCATTTACATACTTCTAAAGAATTAATCCACTTTTTCAGAGAAAATGAGAGCCAAGTATTTACATTTACTTACCTCAAAAGAAGCTGTGAAAAAATTAACACTTTTATCCAGTTTTACTTATGCCAGCATTTGTTTTTTTGATGTAAGAAGTCTGCACTTATTTTACCTCTGTCTTACAGGACACACATATCTAGAATTCCCAGGTAATTGCATGAGGTATGTAGGTATGTACTTAGTCTTATGTCTTAGGCCAACTCTCTTAGGCCAACTCCTAAGTAAGTTGCTTGACTTAGGATTTGGCCTTGTCTTGCTCTGTGACCACAACTTTTTGAATTATTAAAACCCAAGGACTCCAGTTTTGCAGTGCCAATATACTTACCTATGCACGAGCAATGGACTTTATGCAAACTCCGCAACATTGCACTCCATAACATCTGACACACAGTCATTTCTAGTTCATTTAAGGTTCAGAAATGAAGTCTCCTTCATGCTAACAGTAGATTATTCATCTCATACAATTTAAAATTTCAGCTAATAGTGGTGTTGGCATAAAATGTCATAATATGAGGCTCACCTTGGGTGTGGGTTTGTATATTAATCTGGACCTGCTTCTGTTGGTTGCTCAGGCTGAACCCTACCACATGAAAATACATTTGTTTGTTTGTCTAAAAAGATTTAGGATTGCACATCATCTTCATCCATAGTAAACATTTTGTTATATACAGTATACTAATTATTGTTGAACTGAAGTGGTTTTCCAGCCCCAGTGGCATAATGGAAATTATACTTCGAACTGCATAATATTCTTGGAAAGGGAATATAGACTTAGCAAAGAACATCATCATTTTGCTATAATGATAACGTACCTATTTACATAATGATAATGCACATATTTACTGCCAAGCATGTTTGTTCTGCATTAGTGTTCGTAGCGTGGCAGGGAGAATTGCAAAATGGAACTTCAGTCTGTGCCCGGTGGCTGCTGGCTTGCAGGGGAATGAAGAGGGGAGACCAGCGATGGTGTGTTTCTGAAACAAAAATGAGTACCGTTATGTGCTAGGCTTGCATTGTGTATGAGATCAGATCTGCACATGCCCATTTGCTTTCCTTTCTTCTTTTTTCTGAGGGACCTTGTCTGTTAAGTAAGTGAAAATCCTTTGTGAGATTCCTGGCAGCAGGCATCAAAAAGATGCTAAAAGTCTTATGTTAGCTGGGTGCTCTTTCTTTGAACACACTCTCAAGTAATGCCACTGTTGGAATCATTTAATCCAAGAGATGAAGGGGGTTAAAAAAAAAAAAATCTACATTTTTGGTTTCATTTCAAAACCTGTAAATCTCTGTTTACATCTAAAGAAGCAGGAAACCTTACACTCAGGGGAGATAGAAAAAAAAAAAACTTAGGAGACACTGTTTGGTGAGCTGTCATATGTTTTCTGAACTTTTTGTAATATGAAGAAGTCTCTAAAGAGCCCTTTTCTTCACTCCTCTAACAAAGGCATGTCCCAGTTTATTAAAAAATCATACACAACAATGCTGCCTGCCAGGTTTTATAGCCCTAATGAAAATTTGGTCCAGAGCACAAAAAATCTCTGGAAAAATGCCTGAAATTTTCCTGTCGCAGATGTTTCAACAGAAGGTGCTTGCATGCCATTCGTTAATATAACGCCATACGGGACTCGGTATGACCACTGCAATAACCAGTAAGTAACACACGCAGTGTGCGCATCACTGCGCCAAATTTTCCGTCTGTTGTGTGGGGCTTGTATCCTGTGGATTGAGACGTACCTTGATGAAACTGTATTGTCATTGAATAATAATATTTGTGGATCACTCTGCTAGAAAACATCCTATCAAGAATGTGGGAGGTCTGTGTAAAGAGTCGGTGCAGCTCATTGGCATTGCAGTCAGTTAGGAAGGATGGGAATGTTAGTATTTATGCCCCTTTTTTAGCCTATCTTTCAGATGCCAATTTACAGGAGCAGCACTCCAGATATTAAAGCACTTTCTCTTTGAGAGAGGCTGTTGAATTTTAATCTCAGGCATTATGTAATTAAACGGGGCATGTGAAATACAGTAATTATCGATACAGTGGAAAAAATTGCACAGACATAACATTCTCCTGGGATAATTATTTTTTATTTTGTAAGTTTAAAAGAGGAATGGACTGAAAGCAAAAAGGGAGGGGGAGGGTGTGGAATCCTGAAGTACACTGTACTCCATCAAGCCCAGTTTTGCATTGTGAAAGGCAGAGAAGCACCCAAATAACCAACTACAAACATTTCCCCATACACGAAAATTGTCTTCTGCTCTTGGGAGGGAAGCTGTGGAGTATACTGCTTTGATGTGCGTATGTCTGAGGGAGGTGATATGAATATTTCCTACTCGTAGAGGTGAGTGCTGTCTGTACAAACCATCCACACTGTGGTGAGGTTGTACATGAGTGCTTCTCATGGGCCAAAGCAACACCCTTAGAAAGGCTTCTGCAAGAGTTAAATCTGCTAATAGTAAGGAGTTTCAGAGGCTTTAAAGATTTGGCATATTTTTCCTGTCTGTTCAACAGTAGGCTTTCCTGGAGAGTTTGCCATCTCTTTTGTGCAACAATAACCAAATCAGGAAACTGTTGAGCCTAACTTGCCTAGAATTTGAGCTTGGGTTCAAGGTTGAGCTGAGATTCAACAGGAATAAGGTTTTTCCCATCAGCAAAGAGAATCATATTGTGAGGTTGTATCAGTCACTCTTTTAGGACATTTCATTTACATCTGAAATGAATCTTGAAAATCTTTATGGGTTTAACGTAGAAGCAAAATCACGTAAACAATTTCAGAGCCTGGGTTGTGAAACAGCATTCAGAGTACTTGAATTTACACTTCATATGAAAGGCTCTGCTCCACAGTGGTCCTACTAAAGTAATATCCCACTCCTCTAAATCCAGTTAGTCTATTTATGCTTTTCCACTTCCTTTATTTTTAAGTGTCATGTCTTTTCTAAGATAGAACTAAATATAGACGTTTCTAAGAGCATGTAAACCATCATGAGTAGGAGTAGAAGTGATATCTCCAGACAAATGGAGATCACTATATCATAATAAAGATTGTACATTTTGTTTGCTAAACACCGCTTACAGGACAACGCTACTGGTTTGTTTGTTGGGTTTTTTCTTCATTTCATTTTATTTTATATATGCTTTCATATATAACGTTTCATTTATAATTCAAACCTTAGACCTTCAGATTAGGTCTCTGCCAGTGAGTGTCATGAAAGCAGGTCTCTCCTTCATGATGTTATGGATTCCGGAGAATGCCCAAGACTTTCATATTTAGGGAGAGCAATCTATCTTTAACTGTCCCATAGCCAAGTTCACAGATTAGTTGCTGCTACCAGAGAAGGAAATGTTGGGGTGCCTGTGATTTTGTGGAGTTATCAGCTGCCTCTGCTGTAAACTCAACAGCAGAAAGAACCAGGCAGCCCAACGTTTTTATGCTGATCTTTATCCCAGTTTGACTCCTTTGAACCATTTTTTCCAGTTATAGGAGTGCCCTGACACTTCTCAAGTTTGTGCCATGCTAACATTGAAAGACCTTGAGTCTGCTTTGTCATAGGACGCGAGGTTTATAGAGTTTAGTCCTATCAAATGCACAGAGCGCTCTTGGGACTCCTGCATGAAAATTACATAAAAGCCAACATCATCTCACCACGCAGACAGTTTGCTTAATGTTATCTCAGAAAGAGTGGGCAAGTAAGGTACAGAGAACTGTCTCTAAAGCCTCTGCAAACTGAACCTCAAGAAACTTGCAAACAAAATGTAATTGTATGAATGGAGAAAATAAAATTACACAACCTTTCCTTTCATCTTGGAAGAGATCAGCATTATTAGAATGGATTAACTGCACTAAGTCAATGGTATCTGTTGGCTGTACAATCATTATTATCTATTTTTCCTGGACATAGAACAGATTGAATTTGCAAATCAAATTTCTCTGTACTGTATAAACTTTTTTCTGGAAGTTAAAGTAAATGATTATTACAGAATTGCTCTGAGGGAAAAGACAAGTATGGGGAGGTGGAGCAGGAGGAGGAAAAGAGAAGAAACAAGAATAGGAAGCACCTTGATTAATGCCCACAAGGCTGAATCATGCTGCGAGGGTTGTGTTCTATCCTCGTACCTCAGAAAAGAGGTGTGCTGTTTTTTTGACTAAGTATGTACTTATTTGTAATTTGTTTTGCCTTTTGTAAGATTACTTTTTGCTTTTGTAAGCACACACCTGCTCTATTTTCTCACTGGTTTTAGCAGGCAGTCTCCTTTTTATATTGCCTCTGGTAGTACATCATCTTTTTCAGGTGTTTTAATGAACTTAGACAGCATTTAGGGATCAGAGAAATCAGAGCTGGAAATGACCTCCCCCCTCAGGGATATCATCTTTGACATGCATGATGACATTCCTACCTAAGCTGCAGAGTCACTGAAGCTGTCCTCAGCATCCATCGCTGTTTGTAACTGAGGTGTTCAAAGACTTTGGAATTATCATCTATCGAATTGAGTCCTTCTTGTAACAGAATACATACACCCCAAGGTGATAAATCTGGCAGCTACAGCAGTGGGGAAGGGTTGTTGCAGGAGCCCTGCCTGACCTGGCTGTTCAGATGTGTGAGTGCACAGGCATAGCTGTGCCCAGGATGCCCTTGCCCTTTGGAGGATGCAGCTATTGTAGATATTTCTTTGGATGCACTTTGGAGGATCACTCCTAATCTGTTGGATTAGTGAGGGCAAGCCTCAGGGATCTTCCCGTCGCGCCTTCATCCTTCCTTTTCTTCTGGTGTGGCTGGTGTCTGTGGTGTGACCTACCAGGAGAAGATGAACAAGTAAATTGATCACATTGTGTATGACTTTTCCAGCCTGGTTGAGGAAAAGAGGATGAAGGCACTTCCTGAAGAACCTTGACTTTGCAAGATTTGCAGCAAAATCATTCTGTGAGTAGAGATGTTAAGGTCACACACTAAACCAAGGTCCTTGCTCTCCTCTCACGTGCACGTTACAGAACTTGAAAACTTTTCTGATCTGCTCATTGCTTTTCTCATTGGAGTTTTACCCCCAGCGTTTCTTCCATTCATTTGCTTTTTTGGTTATTGTACACAACTTTTAATTGTGATGAAGCAGTGCACCTCTCAAGAGGTTCCTTTACTGTGCCTAGGTTCCTTTACTGTGCCTTTTTAGGCTTTTTTTCTTTTTTTTTTTTTTTCTGGAGGAGTGAGTCTCTTAAATCTGTGTGTACTGCTGGCATGTAGATCTGCTTGGCTGTTTCTCATTAGCCTCACCATAAATGGGGTCTTCTGCACAAACTAGGTGTGTGTTCTGTGAGAGAGCAATACAAGCAGAGAGCAAGGGGGATTGGTTTCCTTCATTAACCCTAAGATTGCCATTAGATTTGCCAAGTCAGAGGCCAGCTGTACTACTCAATCAACAAAACACAAATATTTACTCTGTGGCAGCAATTTTCTCAAATGCACTCTTCTGTGGCAAAATCCCTATGAGTCATTTTGACACATCATAATTCATTGGCTGAGAGACTATTTGAAAGACCATATACACTGCAAATTTCTAATTTTATAGGACACTTATCTTCAGGAGAATATATAGAATCTCATCCATCTCTTTCCTTGTGCAAGACTATTCCTTCTAGGGTAATCAATAGTGTCTTGTGCATATCTACAGCATTCAAGATACGATGTTTTTGACTATTTATTTTGAAAGTGGGGATAAGAACGTTTGTAGATTTTTATTCCCTTCCATCCAACCTGCACTCAAAAAGTCCTCAAATAATTTTTTTTTAATCTCTGTATTTTACCTACTTCATTTTTATGCCCTCAAAATCTTTTTTGGTTTTTAGATCTCCACATCATAACTCAGAACTTCCATCTGCATGAATGTCTTATATTTCTTCATACAGGTGGCCAACATTTCTAATTTAGTTCCAGCCAAACTAAACATCTGAAGCTGTTATTCTTGGAAAATAATCTTGAATGCAAAGGGTTTACATTTTGGATGAGAAATGACTGGCAAGGAAACTGAATAGCAAAAATAAAATTGGTTTTACCTTGACAAACCACAAAAACATTCTGGATTGGTACTGCTCATCTTTGTTTTGATTCTGTGTATGGCAGTGCTAAAATCCTATTGGTATTAGTTATTATAAAATGGCCTTATGGAACAAGAAGATCTTTTGGACTAGTTGATAATTATGTCATAACAAATCATGTAATCATAGAATCAGAGAATATGCTGAGTTGCAAGGGACCCATAAGAATCATCAATTGCCATTATCTCCATCTGTATTTTCCTTCCTCTATCTCATTTTATGTAATTTCTATTTCTCAACTTTTACAGAATTGTAGGGGTTGGAAGGGACCTCAAGAGATCATCGAGTCCAACTCCAAAAAAAAGTCCAACTTTACCTCAGAGCATCTTACCCCAGGCAGAAACTATCTGAGAACCATAATATTGCTTATGTGCTGTAGGTCCAAGACCTTGGAGAGCATAATTTTTAAGCCATATTCCTAAAATCCTCTTGAAATATCTCTTTTGCTGCTCACATCCTGGTATTTTGCTAACTGAAACATAAGTATGAAAAAGCATGAGGGAAGAAGCCATTGAAAAATAAATGTATGTATAAGGGAGAAATATGCACAAGTTCTGGTCTATAGGATAATAAACAAGGGTAGTAAAAATACTGTTTAGGAACAAGAAAAATTTTGGAGGTTATGTGCACTCTCCTAACAGTCAAGAGTTTTTATTTGCAGTTTTCCAGATGCTATTGCTTATCTGATCTAGCAGTATTTACGTTATGTTTCAGGGCTGGAAGGGAGCAGATCTAAGATTCTATGTTTATTCGGCTTTTCAAACGTACAGTAATACAGGATGTACAACTGCACGACATATTTACCCCATCTGTATATTGTATACCAACTTGCTGGCTAACAAATGGTATATACTATGTACCATTTCAGAGTTAAAAAATAATGGAAAAATTACACTTGTTAAAGAAGTTTGTGCCAAATATTAAGGTTCGCCTGTCAGTATTTCTGGATCTAGTATGAGGTTGTACAGCTATGTAAGCAGCTCTAACATTTTTAAAAGATTAATACTGTTTGTTTGACTGATGGAGCTACCACTTAGCTAGCCTTCATTGATTTGAGAGTTACTCTTCACTAACCAGAACAGGTGATTTTGCATTAATTTCCTACAGAAATGTTCCACTGGAAAGAAACCTTAAGGTTATCAAGTCCAAGGCCTTTGTGTTGCAACCCACCAATGGACCACATCAGCAACTCTTCTCTGTACTCTTATTTACCTTCTTGAGGTACAGCCATGCACCAACTTACCAGAGACTTCTTTCCAGTATATATGCAGTAACATTTCCCCGGCTGAAAACATTATAATGTCCTAATACCGTATTTACTTCTTTTTTGTTGCTGCTGCTTGTCTTCCATGTCTTCTGATCATGTTATCTCATCCTCACCCTGTGACTGTCACTTGGCAGTGTCAGTCAGTCACCTCCTGCCAGTGACTGTAAGTTCTAGAAAGCTGTCACCAGAAGCTGATGAGCTGCTGTGCACTCCCGGTCAAACCTCTGGGTTCAAACCTGTGCAAACCTGTCAGTTGTTGCTATGGGTGTGCCTCCTTCCACCCAGCATTGGAGCTCACTGACCTTACCGCACCATTCAGCTCCGTGTCTGTGTCCTAAAGGAGCAGTAAATAAGATGCCATGAAATATCATCTCTGCCCTCTTATAAAAAATGGAGGATGAGCCTTCCTTGAAGAGGTGGACAAGGTGTACACTTCGCATACTCCTGAGGAGTGCTGTACCACAAATGAGAATGTTTACCAGTGGAAACCATCCACCCAGCACTGGCAGTGTCCCAAACTGTTCCTACTCCAATCAGCCACACGCCTTACTTGTCACTGACGGACTCGCGGTGTGTGTGCGGTGGATGACTAGTGGTGGCTTTGTGTTGCCAGGGCACGATGCCACAGAGCTGCATTTCCCCTCCGCATGGCCTCCATTTGCCTTTTTCCGCATGATTATCACCCATCTGTTGCCCTCTGCCACGTGTGGGAGGGCAGCAGATGGGCCAGGAAACTGGAACACGGGAAAGCAAGTTCTTTAGAGAGCGAAGGAGAGAAAGCGTAAGGTCAGAAGAGGGATCCTCAGACTAGCTCCAGGCAAAGGCACACTCCATGAGTGGGTAACTCACCATACACAGAAACCCCAGAAAGAGCAATTACGCAAGAACATAATTCAGAAGGCAATATTTTTACCTGCTGGAAAGAGTTAGGAAGCTTTGTTTGAAACTGTCAGTCTGATTATTCTTCCTGAAAGACTAAGAAAAGGCTTTGCCATTTGTATAAAAATCAAGGCTAAGCCACGATTTTATACAAAACAATCAAGCAAGGTATTAGTGCCATTTGCTTCCCACCAGCAGAACCATCAGTTTCACTCCGCTGGTTGACTTACCTGTAAGGACCATGGTATATGACATTGCAAACCCATAGCATGAGACGTATGGAAAAATTACAGCTATTTCTCTGTGTCTCTTCCAGCCTCCAGGTGTTGTTGCTCTTTAGCTTAGAGGCTACATGACGTGGGGCAGAGACCAAGGTAATCTTACAAGGCCATCACAATGCCCTCTGCATTTGGAGTCTTTCTCATAGATGGGTAAGGAAAACAGCAAAGTCAAAGTAAATAAATGTTTCCTAACAAATGTTATCTTTACCTGCAGAAAAAGATCAATAATGTTTCATAAATGCATGTTACCAGTGTAACGGAGATCCTAGGTGTGGTAACCAAGCTATGATTCTTCAGCAGTAATCCTACTGGATCCTCATCCTCTGATGGCCGTTGACATTCCCACTGCTCATGAACATCTTTAAAAAGCGCGCAGGCTTCCTCTTCTTTATTTATTTATTTTTAACGGACAACATCAAGAATTACTTTGAAGCAATCTATGTTTTTAGGAGGGGCAGCTTGTGAATCTGTATCCCTTTTATTTGTAGTTGTCAGTGTCATTCTATTTGATTCCAGTGAGAAATTAAAGTTTATACTCTGAAATCTGCTGATGTTAGATGCTGATTAAATGAATATTTCAATGTCCCTCCAGCATCAGGTAGGAATAATGTATGCAACTCCCATATTCCCTCAGAAAGGAGTCTCATGAAGTTTTTCTCTGAGATTATGCAAACATTGCTCATCTTTTCCTTCACCTCTTTCACTTGCCTGGCCAAAATCAGATAGGCGTGCAAAAAAACTTGTGGCTTTGAATGGTATTTCTGAGATTTCGCCATAATTATCATTACTTCCAAAATACCAGAATTTCTGATACTTTGTGGAGCTGAATATCACTGAGTTGTGAAGAGCTGAGCATTCAGAAAGTATTCAGTGTATGTGCAGTATTTCATAGAATCAAATCCTCACTCAAAACAAAGTAAATACAAGGGGAATTTTGAATCATATTGGAGAAGAACTTAAAGTACAGGTGGCAGAAATCTAATGAGGATGAATAGTGTTCAATGGAAGAAGAGAAGCCACAATTTTAATATGTTTGGAAGCATCCAATTAAAATTGGTGATATTTTCTTGAATGGCTGCATGTGTGTGTGTATGATATTTCTAATTAACATTGATTAATGCCTAACACTTGTGATTAAGGGCTGAGGATATGAGGCCTTCAGCATCACACAGGATCATGCATCTTCAGGTGCAAATGAACTGCATGCTACCTTTCAATAATATTGACTACTAAACTTAAAGTTTGCCTTGTGTGACTCCTACAAGAGGCTTGACAGCAAGCCTTGTTCCTTCATGGTTAGCAGTAGACATAGTGGAGCAACACTGAGTCATGACAGAGCTCTCTGTGAGCCACTGCTCTGGGTGTTTGGGGAGAGGGGAACAAAGGACAAGTCCAACATGCAAGAGTACAGGCTCATCTTTCATACTCTGAGTCTGGCAGAACAAGAACTTGAATTTTGGTCTTCCATGTTCATGGCTAGTGGAAAACCAGCCCTCTACCTCCTCTGGAAATTCCAGGTAGGAGCCAAAAAGAACATTTTCAGTGAGGTGTTCTTACCAAATATGTTGGCATTGGACCTGGAGGCTCCAGGCATGAGAGGTGGAGAAAGACATGAATCAAATACTGGCAGTCAGCTGGGCAGGAGCCCCAGTTTTTGCGCTGTGGTCACTAAAACTTGTTGACACAAGGCATTTTTATAATGTTTTTGAAAAGTTTATTTTTTCCTCACCATGTTCCACTGGGAAAAAAAAAAGTAAATTTTTAAACTCTGAAGGCTGTGAGAAAGTGGAACTGCTGTCCTCTGCTCGGCTCCTCAAGTGATTTCTGGATCACATATAAAGTCAGACATGCTTCAGGCCATCTCACCACACAAGCCTCTCCAGTAACAAGAAAGTGCCCTGTCTCTAATCAGTCCTATGATGCAAAAGAGAAATCTCTGGCTCCTTCCCATGCTCTGTAGTTAACAGAAATCTGTTCAGATGTTTGAATTTCCGTGCAAATAACCCCCTCAGCTGCAATAGTCAAAAGAGTGGAAAATACAGGAGACTCTTTGGAGAGTTAACACCCAGGCCCTGTGAACATGTAGATGATTATTTTACTCTACAAGGCTTTTTCACATGTGATAAGCTTGGCATGTTGCCTTGGTTAAGTGTCAAGCCCTGAATGTTTTTGTTTTTGCCCCGGTGGTCCTGAGGAGTTACTGGAATACTTGTTGGACCTGGTTTATATCACTGTGTACACTGATAGTGACATTGAGAAGAAACAGGTAGAGGAGTGGAAGGGGGATCTGGATTTTCTCTTGTTCAATTCTGATAGCAGTCTCCCTGTCTGCCCAGGCAGCCCTGCAGCTTCCTCCAGTCTTTCTTTGGCTCCTTGACTGTGCTTTTTGCATTATTACTTTGTAATCTCTTCTTGCTCGGCCACCCCCCTCCCCCGCCTTGCTCCCAAGGGAGAGTTGTCAAAACTCCTTATCTGTTGATGAATGAAAGGAATTTTTGTCTCCACTGCCTGGAACTGGTTAATGCAATTCTGGACAATACCGCTGGGTCACTGAGTCAAGTGAACAGCGAAAGTTTAAATACATAGAAAGATTTTGTTTGGTGCCAGCCTGTATTGTCATCTGCAGATATTTTCTGCCATGCAAGGAAGTGAAAAAGACAAGACTGGAGGCTGTTGTAAGGAGTTTCTAGAACTGAAGAATAAACATTACCAAATTCTGCAACTTAAATGTTGGCAGTGGGAATCCAAAAAGAGATGCTTTAACATTTGCACTAAAAGGCATTTTCATTCTGTTGTTGGAACACTTTTTCTCATTACTGTTCATTAGAGTTTGATGCTAATCATATTGTTGTGTGTCTGGTGTGAGAAATGGTACTTCTGGCCAAATCCTGCTTATCTGAGTAAAGACAATAGACATTGTCCATGAATACAAGACTGATTAACAGCTATGCCCTTTGGCAGTGGCCCAATTCTATAAGGTCTTGTGAGTTCAACATCTATTGAAATGACACCTTGCAGAACTAAAATTTAAAGGAATCAGGAAATGCTTAAAAACTCTGAAACCTAAACCCCACATTCATTTCTATTTTCAACATTTTTAGTAAGTTACAGTGCTGAGAACAATCTTGATCCTGCCTTTGTCGAAGTCAGTGGGAAATGTGCTGTTGACTTCAGGGAGCACAAGGCCAAGCTCTACCTGCTTGTTACAGAAGCAGTTCTGCTGCCTCCTAATTTTGGACTGACAGCTCTCTTTGGGGCAGAAAAATCTTTTTTTGAAGAACTAGATAAAATGCAAGTGTCTGTGACTCCTGAACTCTCCATAGCTCTTTGCTGTATCCATTAATAAAGATTGCTCATAGATTCTTGTGTTGATAACACTTCCATATGACCATATGTAGTCATAGAAAAAAAACCCCATGTATCTGTGCAGGAATGTGCATTATCCCAAGTAGAAGCTTCTCCACAGTATTTGCACGAACAAAGCTCTGCCTGGATAAACACGAACAACAGACAAACAGAAAGCAAGATTTCCTTTGAATGGAAAGGATTGGGTCAGAGCTTGAGCCAGACTCCTGAAAGCCAACAGGAGTCATCCCATGGATTGCAGTGAGCTTTGTATCATGCCCTTTATTCATAGCAGTGTTTGCAAATCATCTTTTGCAGTATTCACCCAGCTGAAATCATACTGCAAGCATATTCATATGGTATATTCACATAAATATGTGCTGTGATTCATAAACAAATTACATTTGCATCTGTCGGCTATGGCTGCGGAAACGACAATAAAGAAAATAACAAAACAGAGAGGAAAGGGAGAAAAAAGTGACTATTCCATGACAGTGAAAGGAAGAAATTGTACTACATTTCTTTATCATCCCAGATATTAGGTAGCAAACGTTTAAAAGGTTCCCTTAGGCCTTTCAAGGGACTTCTATGCAGAACAAACTGTTTAATTTCTGTAGACCAAAAATGCCGTTGTTTATTTCAGATCCTCTCAGGAAAATATTTCTACAGTAACTCTTGCACTTCCAATCCCATCTTGGCTTTTCAGAATGTCTCATATGCCTGAACTTCAGCTTGATAAGCCAATATAAATGACAGCAAGATCCAGCCCGAAATTTAAGGTTTTTCTGTGACAGTTACAATAAAAAATGCTCATGAAGAAAAAGAAAAAGCTTTCTTTAGTGTGTCTGTGCACATGTATACTCACACTCTCTGAAAAAGCCAATTTTAGCTTGCAGTCAATAATTTTTACTTCTGTTACCTTAGGAGAGTGTCAGTATTTGTTTTTATTCATTCTCTTTGTAGAACTTTCTTCTTAGCTGAGAAAATGACCTCTCAGCTGAATCTGCCACCACTGTTTTATGAAAAAGTGGCAGTAGATGTGATTAAAGAAACACCTACTAAATCAGCCTTCTAGGTGTGCCAGAGCTTGCAGGGAACCAGGCAAGATCCTTGTCATCCACCCACCTAGGCAGAGTACGCCAGTGCAGTCCACTGAGCTGGCTAATGTGCAGTGTTGTAATGTTGTTTCTTCCCAAGCCATGAGCTGGGCTTTGAAATGTATCATGTATCTCTCCTTGCTCTTCTTCGGAATCCTGTCCCCTCTGTCCAGACTATCTATAAAAGCAGGAGTCAGCATTCTGAAAGCAGGCTAATTATTTTGGATGCTAAATCAAATACAAGTTAAAACGACCTGATTTTCAAAAGGTGTTGAAAAGCTTTCAGCAGAAGTCAGGAAATATTAAGACATCTTGGTTTAGATTTCCTAAGCCAACCTTCATTTCTGAAAATTGTATTGCAGATTTACATAAGCCTTGGTCATAAGGACAGAAGAAACCTTCACCATAATACATATTCTCATGACACAGTCAGAATCTGTGTGAAACCTCATGGTGCCTGTCTCTGGTTTAAGAAATAAATGAGTTAATCATAAAAGCACATATCTGGGGAGTTTCAAGCTATAGAATCATGCAGGCTTTGTACAGCTGGGCACTTATAATCAGTTATAGCACAAAAAAGAAGAAGGGCCCTTATTACTTTCCATATATTTTTTTATTTCTCTCCAAATATCAATGCTATATTGACTGTTAATCTGAAAAACCTCATTTAATGTCAGCTTGCTCACAGTTATGAAAATTCAGGTAATGTATTCCTGCTACTAATTGTATTTGAGAAAGTGTTATTAATTTCATATATCAAGTTCGTAGTGGCCATCTGTTCCCTCCGAACTGCTGCGTCTCCCTCCATCTGCCCTGTTTTTCTTCTGCTAATCGGGTGGCAAGGGCTCAGATGATTGGGAAGTTTCACTCTGACTTTTGATTTGTCACTCATCATCAAGCCAGCTGTGCATTTTTAAACAGACTCTTGCAACGGGTGGTGCTGAATTTAAATCTTACTGTCTGATTTTTTTTTAAATAAAACTTTTTTTATATAAAAAAATCAAAAAGAAGACAGATTGTATTTTCTACAGTGTAAAATGTGCTTTGCTGCCACTAATTTGGCTGCATCTGCACTCTCATGAATATAGATGAAGGTACATGTCCAGGATATTATTAGGGACTGCAGAGAGTGGGGAAGAATTTCAAGTGCAGTAAGACACCACAAGTTTCTAGCTCCCAGAGTACTGAGCCAGCGCATGCGATGCTTCTGGCTTCAGCTGGCACTAGACTGGAGTTAGGATGTTAGTGCAGACCTTTAAGAACAGATAGAAATAGCAGTAAATGTTCACGTGTCTAAATGGGGGAAATTCTTAAAGAAAGACTGGTCTCTAAAAGCTTTTACTTCCTTTCTTCCCCCTGAATCCAGCCACAGAAATTAAGGGTTTCTGATCACTGAAAAACTTACCACAACTCTTTCCCATTGCTGTAAAAGTCCAATTTCTCTGTCATAAGAGTGTGGGAATTCTCAGACAGGAGAAGGTTTTGAAGTCCTTGTGGGTCCTAAGTTCACAGGATACTGCAAGCACTTCATCTTGGGGGTGGCCCATAGCATATGCTAGGACCAAGGAGAACTGAAGAACATCAGAGCAGTCAGACAAGACCCAGTCTGCACTCAGGAAGATTCCTTTGTTTCTGATAGTAGAAGGGTGGTCAAAATTCTCAAGCAAGGGTTTTATTTCCTTTCCAAAATCCACATTGTCCTTAGCTATAATGATTCTAGATATTTCTGTTATCCATGCAAATGTGCAATTCCTTTTGACTGTTGTTGAAACGATTCAAACCTCAAGGGAAAGATTAAATATTTATGCCTAGTACAGAGGGGATATTGCAAGAAACGATTGGATTAAATTAAAGCAGATGAACTTCAAGCTGTACAAAAAAAAGAGGAAATTCCCAGACAATGAGAGGCATTAAACAATGGAATAAAACTGTAAGGGATGTTATGGAAGACTCACCACCTCACTCTTTTGAAACAAGGGCTGACAAAACAGCTGAAAACACGCGGCAGTGGAAATGAGGTGAACTGGACAGTTTTTCAGGCTCCGTCTGTGTCAATTTTCTATTGTTCTGCAATCTGATTTATGAAATCTAGACAGCATGAGGACATTTGCAAGTAGGAATACATCACAGTACCTGAGGCATATGATACTGTTTTACAGCTCGGAGGTGAAGTTTGATGGCTTCTCTTTGCAGGGGTTCATGAGAACATTTCCTCTGCTTTGTATTTATGAGTGATCTGAAATAAAGCTCACATGTGGGACCCTGCTTGTGTTAGGCAGAGACAAAAAAGAGACTTGCCAAATCTACCACCTATTCTTTGCAGTGTATTCTCCATGCAGAGACATGCTTACCTTGGAGGTTTTGGGCAGCTCTATACAGGAATAGAAGTGTTTTCTGTACTGAGAAGTATTTCAGTCAAAGTCACTTCTGCATAAAAGTACGTACAAATTTTATATGTATCTATTGCAATATTAAAAACATTTCACTTCTGTTTGATTTTCCCATTTGAACAGTCCCAGAGCTCTGATAAAATTTAATCAAAATTGCCATAATTCATCTGAGTCTTAGCCGTTGCCAGGATGTACCACAAATATTACTTGATCCTGTTGTGAAAATGTAAGTACAGACCAACCTGCTCTGAAGTTTTTGAGATATTAATCAAACATCTCATTCAACTTGGCAGCACAATCCAATAGCTAACAAATTCTACCCAGTTTCTATGGGTGGGAGCAGAAGGGGGCAGGAGCAGGAGGAAGACTGTCACTGTGTTCTCTGCCTTACAACATTGCCAGGATTTTTGCTACCCTGAATGCATTTTGAAATTTAATTTTATTCTTGGGAAATACAGCTTTTGTACATCATCATGATGTATCATACTCACAGGTCACAGCAATTGTATGTACAGGTAAGCTGATAAACACCTTTTGGTTGATTTCCAGGTAGACTTGATATACTTGTGGGTGAAATCATGGTGACTGTGTGCCACTTTTGGGATTTTTCCAGATATATGTACCTAAATACTAGTTTGGCTGGGTGGGGTGAATCACTGTTTAACAGTAAAACAAACCTAGTTGCAGGCCAAGCTTTGCAAGTTAGTAAAAAATCCTTTTGCATTTCAAAACTGAATCTTGACTGTATCACTGATAATTTCTGTGTTACCAGGGGCTATAAGAAGACATTATTTGGAAAGAAAAAACAGAAGTCAAAGCAGAGTAAGAAGCTATCCAATTTTAGTAAGGATTAGAATGCTATTCCTTTAACTACCTTATAGCTGTCTGTCTAACTATACAACTTTTATTGCATTTTAATGTTGATACAAAACCACAAAGAAAAGTCATATGTTGTTGTTTCCTGACTCATCTACAATATGAGGCCTAAGTTGTTTTTTCTCTTGAAGTTTTAATGTTGCAATGTGTCTTTTGTAAGGACTTACATGTGTTTATTTCTGCTGAAGCAAAGGGGACTCCATAATTGCCATTATTAATAGTAGTGACAAAATATTTACCTGGCATCATTACTTTGACTGTAGACCACATGTGTAATCTCATTCTTCTGTTTATCAGGCAAACAATCCAGAGATAATTAGTGCCATAACAGGTAAAATAAAAGCTGGAGTAAGATCAATATCTCTTGTAAAAGTTCCCAGCTCATTACACTTAGTTGTGCAAAAGGAGGAGTCCATCTGTCTTTCCAAAAATCCAGTTAGAAGTCACAGCTATGATAATTACACAATACACTGACATAACAAGTGAGATGCAAAAGTAGGTAGAAACAGCAGATGAAAAACCTTGGGTGAGATTACTTGCCATAAGACTAGCTGTTATAGAGCACACTAACAGAAATAAATCTTGTGTGAATTTTCAAAACAAGGAAGAGGCAAAGTAAAGAGACTCACATGTAACCTCTCACTGAAATGTTAGTTTTGGTTTTTTATGTTTGCTGATTCTAAAATCTACAAAGGAAGGGGTTGTGGTACTCATCAAGGCATTTCTAAAGGTAATTTCAATGTGTGTGTGTCCTGTCCTGTCCGTCCGTCCCCCCCCGAGATTTTACATAAATCAAATATATTTATTTTACTGTCAGGTCACATACTGACCACAGAATTGGTCCAATTGCTCTAACTAATTATTCTAAGTGGCACAACACTCTAGACAAGATGAGACCACTGTGTGGCTGGTCTGCACTGAGGAGGCTGACGCTGCAGCAGAAGAGGCATGCCATCTTATGGTGATATTCAGCTGCCTTGGGGTCATTGAAAAATACTCAGTGGGGGAGGATTCACAAGTTTTTCTCCAGGAGAAAATGGAAACCTCACAGAGTTAACCAAACATTTCTAGCTCATCTATGACTTTTCATTACTCTTACCTATGAATTTTCATTGTTGAATCCCTAAAGAAGGTAATCAACTGGGGATGGAGACAGAACAAGAGTAAGCCATGCTCTAACCCTTTCACAGTGACATGTATAAGAGTCAGAATTTCAAAGAAATGTGTCTAAGTTCATTGAAGTCAATTAGTATTAGATGTCTAAACACCTTTAAATATCCAGTTTCAAAGGACTAGCCCAGAGGTCATTTGTCTGTAAAGAATATGTTTGCCACAGAACTAAGCTGATGCATCCACTAAGCAGTCTTGATTAATCCAATTCCATGCTTCTCAAAGGAACATCACACTATTTTCCTTTCCAGTGTCTATGGCTGAGGACAACCAATGAGTTTGTCACTGTCGATAGTGGGAAATACAGATCATGAAATTCATATTTAGAAGAAATCCAGACTCCCAATGATTCTTTCATTGCTTTCTTACCAACATACAGACCAGCTGCCTCTGCTACCATAAACTGCTGTATAAAACCACTGTAGGATCCTGAGCCTAACAGACAACCTGACCCAGGAAAGAGGGCTTTATAATTAACGACTGATTAGAACTGTCAGTGGGCAGAACCGTCAGACTCCTCTTATTGAAGTCCATCTATGGGAAAGAGAATGCACAATGGCTACAGGGCAAAGACAGAAGTGTATGAAGCCCTCATATGACTTTTCATATCTGTTTTACAAGAAAATTACTCATGAGAAAGAGTTCTCCATTTTCCAGTCAGGAACAGTGAAGCACAGCATATGCAAGGTTACATTACAGATCAAAGTAATTGTGCAATTTTTGTAACACCAAAATTAAGAATAAACATTGGGATCTAGTTCTGCACATACCAGCATAACAATATTTTTTTCTTTTCCAAGTCAAATGCCATGCTTTTTCAAATCAGTTGTTAAGCTACGAGATCAGATCATTGATAACTAATAATAGAGTGCATTTTTCTCCTCTGATCTCTTTTCTATCCTTATGACCAATGGATAAAAGTTATGTTATGCTTTGGGAATTCATATGTGCACTTCACAATAAGAACAGACTTAACTAAAAAGTCATGTCCCAGAGCTAAAATACCACTATCCCCTCTCTGCATGGGTAATGGAACAGATTCACCTTCACCGTAACATTGGACTGAATTACATGTTATAGCCCTTGACATGCTTTGACATGACTAATGTGACCCAGCTGGTCTCAGCGGTAGAAAAATGTGAACATAGAATGTGTGGTTTATGAGATACACATATGCGTTGACAACAAAAAATGCCCACGGTTGTGTTTGTGTGATTAAACAAAAAATAAAAATAAGAGGGGAGTAATCCATGAGCTTATGAGGGTCTCCAAATACGCAAGCTGTCACATTTCAGAATTTACATGTATTGAAAGGTAGCAGGTGACTACATGTTTATAGACAGTGAGTTTCCAAGTGTACGTGTGTAAACTGTTCCCTCTGTTGTTTAGAGGATGACCATATAGCCAGGTTTTTTGCTGCAGTGTTTAAGCAGGAACCATATGATACTATGTTTTATTTAAAATTGGGCTTGTACCACTGAGGCTGGAAACTTGTATCTTTAGAACAATTTCATACTGCACAGTGCCACCATATGTTGCCTACTTTAGTGTTTTTAAAGAGATTGCCTACTGCCTAAAGGTAGCATGTCTCAAATTTACAAATCACATATTGCTTGAGGGCAGAAGTGAAACCATTGATTTAAGAGAATGCAATATGCTTAGTTTAAGGGTGTTAATTCAACTCTATCATCATCCTCCAGTGTTCCTTACGTTGAAATATATTTTAGAGCTGGGCGAGGGCAAATGAAAAGATTGGAGCTATGGGTTCTGCAATTGTGTTTCGGTCTTAAAAGGAGAGAAGAAACTGGCTGATTAGCTAGACAGACACATCTAGCATAAGAGTTCTTGGAACCTCTCGAAATGAACACTGAATTATGAAGCTGGCCTTTTACATTTCTCATCATTAGCGTAAATGGAAAAGTAGCCACTAATACCTTGCTACTAATTTAGCAGACGGACATCTTCTAACATTTGCTCTGAATTACCTCGTGCATATTTTAAAGGGAAAACTTGTAATTTATTTATATATTTTAATATTTAACATTCTTACAAAATTTGGATTGCTTTCAGTAATTTAATACATTTCTATTCAGTGTTTGCTTTCAGATAGCTTCTGCAAACTTAGAGATAGAAAAGTCCTAATCCTTCCCAATACCAGATCATTACCCCATTCTCCACTGCTTTATGAATTCTAAATTAAAATATTTCAAATTATGAAACTTCAAGTATTTTCCTCGAAAAAACAATCCATACCAAAATTATTCTCCTTGGGCTTCAGATCCTAAGGGTGATAAGCAGCCATTACGATATTATCATTATCACCATTTTAGTTGCTGTATTTCTATTAATGTACCCGATGAGGAAGACAAAAAAAAAAAATTTGGAGGCCCATAGTAGCGCAGTGACCCATAACAAAAATGAGCCTTTGTCTCAGAGATCTCCCCATGTAGCCTTTGGGCACAAATGCACAGGTGGACACAAAACAAAAGCAAACAAAGAGTACAGGGTGCTGATACAACCAGTAGCTGTGCTCAAGGTCTCAGAGACAGGGATCTTGATTTCATAATGCCTGCAAGCACAGAGATTGGGAGAAAACCAACCTTCCCCCCCCCAGTTTCCAGCATTATCTCTGCAGATCTGGGCCTGCTGTGAGCCGATGTGTTAGCGATAGGGAAAATCGGAAAGTTTGTGCTCTTACAGGATTAAATCCCAGAAAACTGTGGAACTAGGTGGGTAGCCTAAAAGAGAGTGAGGTGGCAACTTTCTACATTTAATAGGGAGAAATGGTAGGAAAATGTTCAGATGCGCCTGATAAAGAAGCCAAGAGTTGAGGTTTTGAGGCTGCTGAGACCTAGTGAAACTGAGGGTGTTCTGCAAGAAGGGCTCAAGGTTCAGTGTTAGCAGGTTGTCTTTGGATCCATCGTATTGCCTCACTGTTAAACTGAAAATACATCAAAATGAATGCTAAAATGGAGCCTGAATAGGTCATGAAATTATATATCCTAGTTTCTGCAGTATTTTATTCTGGATAACTTTGAGATCAGAACGGGAGGTTTGTGAAATAACCTTTGTTTTTTCACATAAATTCTCTCTGTGCTTTCTTGCTTTCTTACAAATTTGATAATAAAGGCATTTTTAAGCGCTTTGGTGACAGGTTCCGTGTCGCATGTATTCTTTGGAGAGTGCTGACACGGGTTGCTGTGGCTCACACCAGCAGGGTGGGTAATTCTTCATAGGAAACGGCTGTGGCATGTGCTGAATTGAGTCTCCAGTTTCAAAAGCAAGCGTTCAAACTATGCAGCTTACAAGTCATCCCCATTAGCGAGGACCAGCACCAAAGTCTTTACAATGCTTCCACATCACTAAATAGCCTTCAAAAATACCACCGCGGCTTAATTTACTTAATATTAGTATCCATGTTAACCTAATACCTTTCTTTCTTTAAAAAAAATGGGCAGTTTATACGATGCTTTCTTGTCAGGTAATAGCTCTCTAGATTTATTTAAAGAGCCCTTTCTTGTCAGCACAAACCCCAGCCCCCCGCAATGACTGGAGATTAGGTGCCCCCCGAGGCCGATCTGAGCTGGTTGTGCCTTTGTGTGGGGTGCCCCTTTGTGCATCCTGTGCCGTGGCCGCCGTTTTGAAGCCTGTGGGGAAGAGATTAAGCTCTCCCCAGCCGGCCGGCGCTGGGTGTAGGTTTTTTACCATTTTGGCTAGCAGATGGTGGCAAGCCAACAGGTGCACCCCGATGGCGGCACTGAGCCCAGCGCATCTGCTTGCTGGGTGAACGGGAGGCTGCGCCCCGGCCCTGCGCCAGCTGCAACCTGTGCTCTTACCAGGCACAGAGGCAGACAAGGTGGTGAGAGACGGAGGCTGGTGACCTTCAACTATTAACCTTTTTACATTATGCTCTGAAAAAGGATGGTATGGCAAGAATGCTTTGATCTGAATATTGCAGGATGAAAAATTAATGGAGACCAGGAGGTGATTGATTAGCGGGTATAGGAAGTGGTGTAGGCTGTTTCGTTTTAGGTTTCACAATGAGAGATGGGGGCTCTCGGACACTAAAAATCACCCTGGTTTTCACCAGATCCTTGTTTGCATCTGCAGTTTCACAGTGGATGGAGGCTGCACTTATTCTGGCCTATTCTTTTTTTTTCTTTTTTTTTTTCTCAGAAATAAAAATAGAGCACTCAAAGTGGAATTTCTACGGCCCTTCACATTCAATTTTGTCCCTCTCACCCCAAAAATTCCAGGCTGTTTTATGCAAAGAAATGTATCTGCGGTTGGGGCAACATCGTGTATTAATCTGTTAGTGCAGTTGCAAGCACCATGGGAAGGAAAGGACTCAAAATGACAATTAATACTCCATTTCTGATAATTTTTGTCTTAGTTTCTGAAGTTTATGTTCTGTACTACCTTCTCACTTTATATATCTTTGTATTCGACCCCTTTCCCTCTCAATCTGACCAGAACCTTCCGTACTCTCCTGCCTCACATGTGCTTCAGTCCATCCCGGATCCAGCTTAGCCATTATCCTGAACAAGCAGCTGTCCAGGTGATCTCCTTGTCCCAGAGCGACACTTTTTAGCTGTTCTCCTCCCACTTTAACTTTTCTTCCTCTCTGATTCCCCCTTCGCTCTTCTTTCAGTCTGACCTGAGCTAAGGTCTTCTCTTCACCCAGGGCCCTTTCCTTCTGCTGATATTCTGGGTCCACCACAAGGTCTTTGCAAACCTGGCAGCTTCTGCTAGACTGGCATCTGTCTTTGTCTCTTGTAGTTCCGGGGCTTCCCGGGGTCAGAGGCACATCATGAAACAATGAATTTTACGGCTCTCATGTGGAAAAAAATATTGGCTTAGATGAGGTTAGAAGAAACCTTCTGGTCCAGAGGATACAAGCCAACTCACTGGGGTCCCACAAAAGGAGCTGCTAAAATGTGGCCAAAGACAGGAAAGCCCACTGGATGCACCTGAGATAGAGCACAGCAGTGGATTATTGCTCTACACCTTTTGTGTTTTCAGGAAGTCTTAATGGCTGGACTAAGCAGTGAGCAGTTACTTCTTTCCTTTGGACAGCTTCAGTTCTTCCCAGCACTGGAGAGAGGAGATGCAGACACACTGAGAAGTGTTTCCATCACAGAGAAAGCCCAACTACATAATGTCTGGAAAGATGAGTGGTGGCGTCCAGATTTGTCTGGATGTCTATATGGGGAGCTGGAGAACAGCTCTAGTTGCAGTTACGTGAGTCCTGAGTGTTTTTAGATGGCTCACTTGGAAGACAATATAACTGATATTAAGCAGATTGCTGTCTCACACCAGAATTGCCAGGAAATGGTACAACAGCCTTTCAAAGAGGAAATTCTTTGGTGGGAGCATGAGCTGAAAACTACAGTGATGGAGAAACATGTTCATTAACTGAAACCAGCCGAAGGATTGGGAGACAACAGGTTACCAGATCTAGTAAATTCAGAAGTTCGTAGGACTCTATTCTTTCAACTCTGTTATCCCTTTGTCATCTTCCAAAGTTACCAATGGTTGCTCTGCACTTAGAGGCATCAAAAAGCCCACTTTATTTCTAAAGAAGGAAGTCCTCTCCAAAGACATGTTATTCAAACACTTTTGCTCCTAATTTCAAATTATAATTCAGAAGTTTATATTCATGAAATAAATAACCAATGTAATTTTTTACAAGATATTCTTACTGTCAGTGTAACTAAACTCATACATAGACATTCTTGTCAAAACTAATGATGTTTAGTTATTGTGATTTTCTCCAGCAGGTACTAAGTGCTGCAGCCATCACTGATACTTGTATAATACTGACCTCATGTTTCTGAGGATTTCACAAGTCCTAAGAATAAGACCTTATGAATATGGACTCTGATCCACTCTGGAAAGCCTGGAAGAATTTTGTACAGGTGCACAATCTGTCTGTATACTTTTTAACCACTATGCAGCGTGCTTAAAGAACAGTAGAATATTTTACAAAATAATTAAGGTACTTACAGAGCAGGGATCCTTCCACATCAAACTCAACAAGTTCTAAAATAAAGTCCACAAACCCTTAATTCATGCATGACATTGTTTCCAAGTCTGCTTGACAACCTTGTCTCTAAGCTCTACAGAGTTCGGCTTAGTACATCAAATAAAAACCTTTTCAGACCGTGGCAAGCTTTTCTCCAGGTTTAAAACCTATACTGTCTTTGCTAGTAGGGATGGTCCTATTGCAAGCCCCAGGAGGCTCCTGGAAAGCTGACAATCCTGTGCTGTTTCTTTTTTTTTCTTTGGTTTTTATTTTCCCTGAGGGTTGAGAAACCAGCTCAGAAGGGGTTAAGTGGCTGGAGACCAGATGCAGCTGGGCTCTGTTAATCTGCAGGGCCAGCTGCTTCTTATAAAAAAGGAAGACAAGAAACAAAGTGGCTAGTGCTGAGGGAAAGCTGAGGGTATTGAATTGCTTATGTTCTGGAAAGGGGTGGGGTGAGCACTTGCATGTCAGCCTTTTGGTGTGCTGGAAAAGGAAGAAGAGCTCTGTAGGTATTTTGCTTTGGTTGGGGAGCTGCTGTTGCCAGTGGTGATTGACAGCCCACCCAGGATACCGGCTCTGAGTTCTCAGGCACTCCTAAACAGATAGTCCTGTGGGGTAAAAGCTGGTAACTCAGCAAACCAGGTGTGATAAGCTCCAAAGTGGCTTTGATTTTGCTTGAATGCTTTGGAAAGATGGAAAACGAGCAGCGGAGACTTTTGGTGCCTTCTGGAGACCTAATGTAAGAGCCAAAGTGGTCTCTCTTTTGGATGTCCCAGAAAGATGTCAGACAAATGCAACTTGTATTTCTCAAAGACCTCCACCTGCCCTAATGTGCATTGGCACAACGATTGTCCTTGTATATACATCACATGACTGTCACCCCCTGTAACATTTGCCTGTGACAAACTGGCTACAGAAGGAAAATCCCTCAATAGTTTTTTGCTAACTCTTTTCTTTAAATATTAACTCTGAGTGACTTTACTGTTTATCTTACTGTAGCTGCTTTGAATGAAAAAACTCTATAGGCAGAAGCTGAATTGCATAATACTATGTGCAGAGCTATTAAAATATATTTAGTGATTCCATTAGAAATCTGCTGTTGAGCAAGGCAGAGCATATGGAGAGAAGTTGGTGAAAACCTGATTAAACATTTATATGGAGCATATTTTGATTTAACTTGCATAAATAATTCATTATTTTTGTTTTCTTGTTTTCTTTCTTTCAAAACCACCCTTTTCTACACCTGCTGTGCTAAAAATAATGCCACTGTATCTGCACCGAAGAAGTAACAGGAGTGAGTGGGTCTATCGTACCTATCCATCTGCCCCAAGGGGTACTGTCTCTCAGGTTTGATAGATCTGTGTCCTTCTGAGAAACAAAACACTTTATCCTGATAAAATTTGTAGTGCTTTTCTTTTGTCCTTACAAATATTAAAATAGTGACATTCCAAGGTCAGTAATTATTATGCAGAAGTTAAGTTGTGCTAGGAGTCTGGATCAATAGGAGAATTTCCCTAGAACTAATGGGAATTGCAGCTCACATATCAGATGACTGATCTATTTTCTAAACTGAGCAATAGTTTTAGAGGGAGATTCGTTTCTGAACTTTGCCAAAGTCTGGGTTTGATATTCTAGTTCAGCCTCAGTTTTTGTACTCTGTTGGGATTCAAAGTCTGATTTGCAATAACACTAAAGGTCTTTTATGGCTTCTTGATATTAATAACGTGGTATAAAGTGGGTCTAAATCCTGCTTTAAGGCCCCCTCTCGCCACTAAATATATGAGGGAATTCAAGCTGCTTCTTTAAGAGTTGATCTGAGTGAGCATTCAGGCTCCCCAAAGCATGGATTTTTCTCTGAAACTCCCGAGAACAAGGTATTTCACAAAAACTGTTTCTCTTTTCCCTCCCACTGAGTTTCAGAGTTCAAACACTGGCAATTTCTAGTACCATCTTTTCTTGTCTCCTCGTTACAAGTAGAGTTTCATTACCTGCTGAACAACCAGTGCCTGCTTTCCGGCGTCAGCGTTGTCCCAAGATCCTTTCTCTGACTGCCGTCACTCATTACAGCAATGCGCCGCTCTTTCATGGCGACCCAGCAGATCATAGAAACGTGGGGCTCTGGATCATTACCAGAGAACAGAGTCACTTTAGGGTCATTATCAGAGAGAAGTGTCACTTGGGTTTTTTTTTGGTTTGGGTTTTTTTTTTGGTGGAGGATTTTTCTTGGGACCTTGAATTTTTGGGGTTTTGTTTTGTTTCAGGTTTTTGGGGGGGGTGTTTATTTGTTTTGGGGTTTTTTTACAAATGGCATTTCCTCTCCAGCTCTTCATGGCAGCAGTTGTCTTCTGAATCTCAACTGACTTGTGCAGCCCAGTGGCTTCAGCAGACGCAGTTCAGTGGGGAATTAAATTATGAAATGTTGTTGGAAAGAAGCTGCTGAAGTCTTCTGAAACGGAAATATTATCTGCTGGATGGAACACACTATGTCGAGTCCTGAAGGGCCTTATGAAGCTGCTCAGATAAAAGCTTCTGATAGTGTGTGCTTGCCAATGTATTAATCATAATGTGGTGAAGCAAAAATCCACCCCAAACTCTGAGAGGCTGTGCAGAGTGATTCCTCTAATATTTTAGCCAGTCTATGGACTGATGCTTTTGGCTTGTACGGAAGCATACTGTCTGTTAGACTGCAAAAGAGATCTGTAATGAAAAATAATACTGTCTGACTGTGGCTTTGACAGTTATATCTCATTTCTGTGCACTCTTCAGCCAGTGAGGAGAGTTTAGTGCCACAGACCCATACTCGAGCAGCCTGTGTGGCATGCTGCATGCCAGTAGCGCACACAGGTAGTGCTCAGGCAGGTTCAAGCACATCAAGTGCCGCTGATGCCGTAGTAGAGGCAAGCATGTGGGGGAGGCTATGCTGGTTTGTGAATTTCATTAAAAATCTGAGATGTCTATGCACGCAGCCTTATTCACAGTTTTTTCTGTATTGTGATTTTAGGATATAACAAGGTGTTAACAAGAAAAACATGTTTTCATTAAAGCTGTATACAAAATGTATCTTTGCCCTGAGCCCTTCTGTGTGTTTATTTTTCTGAAACAGTCTGTTACTTAAAGAAACAAACAAAAACTGAAGCAGGGGAAGAAACTTTTTCCTTTCTGAGTGAAGGTCCATCTCCACCCCCAGCTCTGCTTTCCAGGCTTGGAGGGTCGTGGGCTGCCAGGTGGGCCGGGCTGCCCAGGTAAGCACCACACCTCACCTGTTGAGCATATTTAGTTAAGCTGTTGTAAACATTTACTCTGTTTTCTTTCTCAAAGTAAAAACACTGTAAAAATAATGGCTGCCATAAAGACGGCATTAAACACTTTCTAAAAGGTTATAGTTCGCAGCTGTGAGGTCGCTGCCCTCCGATTACAGCGCAGCAGCGGAGCAGGATGCCTTTCTCCCACTGTGGAGCAGGGGACATTGTGCCCTGCTCACCATCCTTGCGGTATTAAGCCTTCAGGGCATTGTAGTAGTGACTGGAGATCAGGGTGGGGATGAGAACTGGGTTGCAGAGGCCTATTGCTCATCTGCTCTCGCTTGCTGTGTGTGATGGGATTGTCTGTGTGCATCATCAGTGCCTGTCTGTGAGCTGGGAGGTGAAAATTGCTGAGGACGGAGGGTGGAAAAGCAAGAGGGAGCAGCATAGAAGAAGATGTCTTACAAAACTCTGCAGAAACTGGACTTTCTGTAAGAGACCAAGACAAGGAATGTTCTGTTGATGTGAGGAGGTGAGAAAAGAGAATGAAAGCTGGAAGCTTCAGAAAATTTAATAATGAATTTATTGAAAAAGGAGTGGAGTACAGGTACAGACCTAGGTAAGAAAGTTTTCACTGGACCAAGCTGGAGTTCATGAAGAATCATCTAAACACCTGTAAATAGAGAACAGGGTTTTACCTTCTGCTGAGCACATGACCTGTCATGGGTGAGACCTTAACCCTACTTCCTTGAGTTCCCCTGGCTGCCTCTATCCTCATCCATACAGAGGAAACTAAAACAAACCCAGGCTCCTGATCTAAGTCATTTGGGGCAGAAAACAGAGCTGTGGGGTTGTGGGAAAAGAAGAATAACCTTGAACAGAAGGGTGTGATGTTTGTTGCTGTTCATATTTGTATATCTGTACCTACAACTGTGCACAAATTCACTTTTATGATCTGACAGCAGACAGTTTGCTTCATCATCCCATACTCCAAAAGCTTAAAGGGTCCTTCTGACATATGTGCTGTGCTCAGTCTGCTACGGGAAGGATTTTCACATTTTTAGTTATTTTTTAGAAGTAGATACATAAGGCAGCCAGGACTGATGGGGGGCCTCATTGCATCCTTCCAGTACCTGAAGGGACCTTATAAACAGGAGGGGAATTAACTTTTTAAAAGGGCAGATAATGGCAGGACAAGGAGGAATTGATTAAAGCTAAAAGAGGGGAGGTTTAAACTAGATATTAGGGGTAAGTTTTTTACAGAGGGAGTGGTGAGATGCTGGAACAGGCTGCCTAGAGAGGTGGTGGATGCCCTGTCCCTGGAAGTGTTCAAGACCAGGTTGGATGGGGCCCTGGGCAACCTTGTGTAGATCAAGGCCTGGAAGTTGGTGGCCCTGCCTGTTGCAGGGGGGGTTGGAACTCTATGATCCTTGGGGTCCCTTCCAACACATGCCATTCTATGATTCTATGATTATATGACTACCCATTCTGTCCTCAGAATGTCCCAGGCAGGTACTCTGGGACAGACTGTCAGCAAGCTGTGTTACCATGTCAGGCCCAATGGAGCTATGACCATCATTTAGATAGCATGAGTGGAGCTGTGTGCTTTTGAAATTTAATGAGCCTCTAAGTTCATGTTCCACCAAGACAAAGTCCAATCTACAAGGAAGAAGGGAGAGAACAGACAGGTACATGCTCATATCGGTCTAGTGAGGACTACAAATATTGAACTGGTTCTCTAAACTAACAGGTTTGCTCCTGATCACTTATCCCTCCACCTTCTAACTGTCATGCTTTTATTCCCTGGAGTCAGGGGAGCTGCACTCTCTATCCCAGCCAAGAGATTAATCCTGGCAGGAGCTCCACACTTAATATCAAAATTAATTTAATACTCACATTTTTGCCTAAATTAACGGTTTGGGGAGAGGAAAAAAAAAAATAAAAAAGGAATACCGGTTGCCAGGTAACTATTGTAACTGGGCACATGAAAAGTAGTTTAGCTGGCAACCGTCCCTGTCATCTGCTTGGAAGGTGCTTAATGAATGTAAGGAAAAGAGCAGCCCCTTGTATCTGCAGCATGCAAGGAACCAGGGAACTGAAGGGTGTCCTACTGCTCTCATCTGAAATGTGTGTGGTGAAACTGCATAAAATTTAAACCAGTCAGTGTGCATGATGTTCCTTGCACTTGAGGAGACGTGCTACATCGCTGCATTGTGCTTATTTTTTCAGATCCATTAGTGCTGCACTTTCTTGGAATGTTTTATTCAAGAATTGAGGGAATAGTTTCCCTTTGTTTTGTATTTATTACTTAACCTTGATATTCAGATCCTTTATTGCTTAGCCTTAGGAAACCAGATTGGTTATACCTTCTACAAGTAGGTAGCCGCAATGTGGGAGGCGTACAGCTGTCGTCAGTCTGTCTGTCTGCACAGGACTCTAGCACTATTAAGGCTCTCAGACCTTTCCCCCCCACGCCAGCTTGGTGCAGGAGTAATGGAAGGTGTGTGGTGATGCTGCTCCTCCTTTGCTCTGCATCAGAAACAGCAGAATGACTGACCTTTGCTCAAGACAACTGAAGTTGTGGTTTTTCCTTTAGGTTTTTCTCCCCCAGCTGGGTATCTATAAATAAACCCTTACAGACAAATTATTGGTGTTGTTTGAGCCTAGATATTACTTTACTATTATTTATAAGGCTGCAGATGTCTTTTTGCACCTGACAGTAATCACTGAAATAACAAGAGAAGGGTCCACTCTTGCCAACATCTGTAAGAGCTCTGCCATGATGTCAGAAGAAGCTGGATTAGACTGACAGAAGCAGATTTTCTGCCTGACTTTGCTTATTTTGTGCCCAATGGATTTGTTCTCTTTCACTCTCCATGCTCAATTTTGTACTGCATAAATTATGTCAGGCAGAGAGTGGGAGAGCCAATGTGGGGTACAACAAACCCCGAGCACTCTCAGCTGGCGCTGGCTCTGGGAACCACTGGCAGCTGGTATGTGGTGGAGCAGCACAGAGCCTGTTCCCAGCTGTGCCTGCAGCACATCCCACAGCTGAGCACCTATCTGAATGGAATGGAAAAGTCAGTATGGCTTATAGTCCTTAAAACATCAGATAAAAGGACTTATGTAAAGCTTTACCATAAATGAGAGGCTTCGCTGTCTTCTGCAGTACGGTTGTTTGCTGGGGAGAAACTTTAACCTGAAAGTACAGTTCCTCTTGCCTAATATCAGCCAAGTAATGACAGTGTTAGTCCTGTAATTGGCTCCTATTTACACTCTTTCCATAGGCACTGGAGAGACACAGACACCTTCAGCATTAATTCATTCATTAAAACATATGAGACTCTGAAGGTGCCTCCGTGGACTGGAATAGATGGCACATACCTTTTGACAGAGTTGAGCCGAAACCTGCTCTTAGACAAAAAAAAGCCCAACTTATTAAAAAAGCATGGAAAATGTTGAGAGTGAGAAAATACGGGTTCAGCAAGAAGTTCCCTGGTTGCAGTGGCCATGTGAATATACATCCAGTGACCTCCACACCCATCCAAGTATCACTTCTGAGGTTGGCCATTGGTGTCTGTTAATGACACTCAAAACAGTGCTGTCTGTTTTGAGCTGGCTGAGGAAGAATAGTTTACTGATTCTCCATGAGATTTTACTTATCTGAACACCTGAAAGTGGGCATCTTCATACATCCCCTCTTAACATACACCTTGTTTATGTGAAATGCCAGCAGTATTGAAAAGTCTGGCTATTTCAGACCCACATGATTTTTCAGCTGATGTAATTTCTTTATAGATCTTTCATGAGATGACCCCACTTTCTAGAATTCAAATAGAAACATAAACCCTTCCTGTGGGCTGTTTTTTCCATAGTCTTTAGCAATTCTTTGCCCATATAACCTTTCGGAATTAATGACAAGTAGCATTCTATGCATGTCTAAAAGTGAAACATTTTATTGTTCTCTTCTGCAAGTATAACCAACATTTTTTTTTTGTGTAATCAACTAAATAAATGACATTTGTTGCAGGAATTATTACCAGGGCAATTTCCACTCACGGCTTGTTACAAATAGACTAACCCTGTACCTACAATTAAAATAAATCAAGCCAGCTGAGAAGTTTCAAATACATGACACAAACTTGACTAAATAGCAACATGACATAAAGGGATGCTGTAATACCTCCATGATAATAGTTGCAAAGGCTTCTGTAGGCAAAATGTAAAAGACCGCTTTTCTGTATGCTGCCATATGTCCACTGCAATTTGTGGACATATGGACGTAGGACTCTCTCATGTGTAATGTATATCACACAGACAAAAATAAAACAGGAGCAAAGGGCTAATATCATGAACACTGTTTAGAGGACAAATTAAAATGTTTGTTGTGGCAAAAACACGGGTGTACTAATTAGTATCTCTAGATTGCTTACTGGCACTGCCCATGACAGCCTCAGGTTTTTGATAGGTTTCAATAAAACACAAAGCTGCATAAAACTAAATCTGTGACTTTCAACGTAATTTCTTAGATAAGGTCTCAATTTTGGGGAAACCTTGCCTAATCTTTTAAATTGTGTCTTGCAGTGCAAATTAATCTGCAAATTTATTTTTAATGCTACTGGCCTTATTGCTTTCTAACTGTTGCTCACTGGATGTGAAAGTGGGGTTTGAAACAAACAAGAGGAATAAGAGACCTCACAAGAAGATTTCATGTTGATGAAGGCATTTGGAACATAAGTTTTATTTGCTAGCCAACAAGAAAGTGATAGTGTACATTGAGTGATACGTGTGTGTTGTGCTTTCATTTCTCTCAAAGACGGGAGCTGCCTGTTAAATATTGCGTTGCCAGCAATCAAAATGGTAGAGGCTTAACCTTCATCTGTTTGAGAATCTGGGGAGGTAATCTAAATCAAAATCCTAGCCCTCTTCACTTAGTGAAGCCAGCTGTTTGTATCCTCTTGCTAAGAGCTTCAGACTAAAGAAAAAGGTAAGTAAGACTACCTGGCACCCAGAAAGAACGACAAACAGTCTTACGAGTTTGAAAAGTGTAGTAGTATCAGTGGGTCACAACACTGTACTATTTGAAGGATAATTTTAAATTTTCCCCTTTGCTTTGTAAGTGGGGCCGCAGAATGACACCAGGTTGGGTAAGAACAAAAGGATTTTTATGGCAGATAGAAGCTGTACCCTGAATATTAAGAACAAGAGTGAGACTGGCAGCTAATGTGTGCATAGCAACTTGCTTCCATAGGAGAGACACCGATTTCTCCCCCAGAGAGATTAATCTCCTCATACATGAGTCATTCGAGCATGAAGAAATATTCTTTGGACATGGTGCACCAAATGGAAGCCCATACATCAGACAATGATGGTGTATTACATTGAGACATTTATAGGATTGGGACATGCCAGCTGGGATGTGCAGCTTTAAGG